>JAOPHQ010000636.1:80000-105000 GCA_030340625.1 Merluccius polli
TGTCAATCTAACGCGACGCTAGATCATCTCCGATCCGTCACAGAGCCGGACCATAAGGGGTAAGATGGTTCTTGTTCGTTTGCGTCGGGCTCTGCGGTGGCGTTGTTAGCGCCATCGTGAGCGGAGTGTTTCCACGGCGATGTGATGGAGTTTGACATTTAGTTTGCCTCGCTGCTGCTCAGCGAGAGGCCTGATGTGCTAACATCTCAATCACACACACTGCAGAGAGGAGGAGGATCCAGTTGGACAATAATAGCACAGTTACAAAATAAGTGTCCCAATCGTGTTACAAAATAAGAGTCACAATCGTGTTACAAAATAAGAGTCACTATCGTGTTACAAAATAAGAGTCACAATCGTGTTACAGATGTACAGAAAAGTGATGAAAAAAAGTGAAAATGAAGAAACTACACTGTAGCTGTATGTGGTTATTCCAAACGGCTCTTCTCAATGGGTTTGCTGTACATCCAAGGTCAATTGGTTCCTCTGAGAAATGATCATAGCATAATGACAACAGAGAAGGGAATTAACTATGCGGTCGATCGGTACCTTTTATTCCCTTTTCACATCGATGTTTTTAATTTCAAGTCAGATTTTTTTAAACTTTCAAAGAACTGCTTACAGGATTTGCGGGCGACATCGATTGACTGATCATTGCTCCGTTTAACCCCTCCACGCTAACACGCTACTCCTCCACGGCCCCCCTCCCCCTCTCCCCCTCTCCCCCTCTCCCCCTCCCCCCCCCTCTCCAGGCTGTCCCGGGGGTGGGTTGACATGGCCCAGTGATGAACGGAGCGGCGTTGCCCGGCAGCCCAGAGCTCTCCTCCTCCTGCCCGCTGCCCGACTGGCGCGAGTTCTGCGAGCTCCACGCGCGCGCCTCCGCCGCCGACTTCGCCCACAAGTTCCAGCGCTTCCTGACGGAGAACCCCTGCTACGACTCGCCCGGCGCCGACCTCAGCTTCTCCCAGCACTTCGCCCAGCACTTCCTCGAGTGCTTCTCGGCGGCGCTGAGCCAGGCCCGGGAGAACCGGGCGGCGTCGCCGGGCGAGGACGGCTCCGGCGCCCCGCCCAAGTACAGCATCGTGCCCTTCCTGGGCATCCAGGGCTGCCCGCTGTCCTACGGCCACGACCTCTACCAGCGACGCAAGGACGCCGGGGCCTCCAGCGAGTCGCTGGACAGCATGGACAGCATGGGAGGCGGCGGCGGAGGCGGGGGTCTGGACGGAGGGGTGAGCGCCAACCCTTCGTCCCGGGGCCCCCAGCCCGCGGGCCACAAGGCGCCGGCCCTGGGCCAGTCGCGCAGCTCCGAGGACGTGTCGGTGTCGAGCCACCCCAAGGCGCGCTTCAAGAAGGGCTTCTCCCTGCGCAACATGAGCCTGTGCGTGGTGGACGGCGTCAAGGAGATCTGGCACCGCCGCGCCTCCCCCGAGCCCGACGCTCCCCCCGGCGCCCGGAAGGCCAACGGCGGCGGCGGCGGCGGCGGCGGCGGCGGCGGAGGGGGGGAGGCGCCGGGAGGAGAGAGGTGGTCCCAGAAGCTGCGGCTGCCCAGGGGATCGCAGGGCCACAAGGCGGAGCTCCTGGAGATCCAGAGGGAGGGGGCGCTGCGGTACATGGTGGCCGACGACAGCAACTGCATCGGGGCGGCGCAGTGGCAGAAATGCCGGCTGCTGCTGAGGAAGACCAAGCGGGACGAGGAGCGGGAGAAGTTCCTGCTGGAGTTCTACGTGCCGCCCAAGGTATTACGCCGCGCGGCGCCGCTTATGTAGATCCTGTTGGCCTTACTGGGGTCAGATTGGGCAGATCCAAAGTCCATAGAGACCTAATGTCCAAATCCTTTGCTACACACACACACACACACACACTTCTTTTTTAAACACCACCACGGTTTGTTGATGTGGGATCGCCACGTCACTGTCCCTGTCTTCAAGATGGCTGAGAGGCAGCTGAGTGTGTGTGTAAATCTCCCGCTGCTGTCCTTTGATCAAGGGTGGTCGACACGGAGGGTGGTGGACAGGTGGGGAGGAGGAAGGAGCATTCTTACAGGATCTGAAGGGGGTGTAATAATGCTTTATTAACCTATTAACTACTTAATCATTTCCATAGCTGACAGTAATGCTTATCATAAATATCATAGTTCTCACATGTTTAACACAATGGCTATGAACCACCCGGTTTTGTTTAAAGTACGGCAATTGGTTGTTCCTCAGTTTCAACAATTGAGTTTCGGTTTACAGTAAACCCTCTTCATATTTTATATCCTCATACACGCCGAAGATGGAAAAAGCAGTGAAAACAGAAATGAGGAATGATTACAGCATAACATAATGCAATATCAAAAATTCAACGGTATGTGGAAAGTCCCGAAAGTCACAGTACGGAGAACCTGCCTCGTCCGGCTCCACTGGTAGTCGAGCGCGGCCGAATCTATAATGCAGAGTCGACAGTCGTCTTCTTAAGAAGCGGTTGCCGAGTCATGAAAGCCCATTCCTGCCTGCTCACACGGCTGACCGGCTTTGGCTCCATCCCCGCCGGGGCCATCAATCTGGCCATCGCTGCTCCCGGTGGCAGGGAGAGACCACTGCGCCGCAGCGCCGCAGCGCCCTGCATTATGACACAGCAGGAGAGGCTGCGGAGGCCCGGCGGGCTCCTCCGTCCTCTCCGTCCTCTCCGTCCTCTCCGTCCATTCGGGAGCACAGAAATACATTAAAGACGCGAACGCAGGCGATGTGCACCGACGTGCGGCGACGGCGAGCTGAGTCATAGCATGGCGCGGTTCCTCGGGAGGAGGACTTTCGCTAGGATGGAGCCGAGCGGCCTTTAGCTTCATAGATTAGGAGTCACCGCAAGCGCCGGTTTCCCGACAGGGCGAAATGTTTTATCGGCTTTAAACAAACGGTCGTGTCCACCGTGGAAGAGCAGGAAATGTCCTGTTTAGAGCAGGAAGCGGCCGCCGAAGTTGACTCCAGAGACGGTTGTTTAGGAGCGTGGAGGGCGGCCAACTACACGCGCAAATCAAGATAAGAGTGTGTTGCTCCAGACAGATCCGCTGATAAGCCGCTGCCAGGTCATCAGTCAGCTCGTCTCTCCCTCAAGCTCGCTCTCTCCTGCTACCTTTCTTCCTTTCTTTCTGTCTCTGGCTTTTTCTTTCTGTATTTCCTTTGCTTCTTTCTTTCTGTAGATGTTCTCATTCTTGCCTTTCTTTCCTCTATTCATTCCTGCTTTGTTTCTTTTGTTCTTTCTCCCTTTCTCTCTCTCTCTCTCTCTCTGTCTGTCTCTCTGTCTGTCTGCTCTCTCTGAATGTGCTTCACATTAGCGTGTGTTTACCGTAACACGGTCTGTACACGGTCAAGGACCGTTTGAGGGATGAAACGCACCGTCTCAGGTCTTCACTAGAACGGCGTTCCCGCCGGCCTCGCCGCGCGTTTTTTAAATCAGCACCGGGTCCACAATCAAATTTTGCGGCGAGCTCAGACAGCGCTCCACGTCGCATCCCCTGAAAACATCCACCTAAAACTAAACTAACCACCCCCCCCCCCCCCTGCAAGACGTCTGCCGTAGGACGATGTCTTCGTGTGTGTGTGTCTGAAGAGTGTGTGTCTTTGTGTGCTTGCCCTGTAGTCGTCAAAGCCCAAGGTGAGCATCCCCCTGTCCGCCATTGTGGAGGTGCGGACCACCATGCCCCTGGAGATGCCTGATAAAGACAACACCTTTGTGCTCAAGGTAGGCTCACAACACTTTGATCGAGGGACAACACTTTGATCGAGGGACTAGAGTCGGCCTCTATGGTCTTTTGTGAATGTGATTATTATTATTTTATTTTTTCCCTTTTTTCCCCCTCATCTGTTTGTATTGTAACGTGTTTATTTGTGGTATTATGTCAGTGGAAACGTTTAATCTCAAAAGGCTCTCCTGGTAAAATAAAGGTTAAATACAAAAATTTAATAAAAAAAAGACACTACCAACTGCCATAACTCCACCAACCTCCCCCCCCCACACACACACACACACACACACACACACACACACACACACACACACACACACGTCTTCAGTCCAGTACTTTCTGAGGCTGGGCTGAAATTTGAGGCCAAGCTGCAAGTCAGAGACAGAGAGAGAGCTTCTTGTGTGTGTATGTGTGTGTGTGTGTGTGTGCGTGTGTGTGTGTGTGTGTGTGTGTGTGTGTGTGTGTGTGTGTGTGTGTGTGTGTGTGCGTCTCCGCAGGTGGAGAATGGGGCAGAGTACATCCTGGAAACCATCGACTCGCTGCAGAAGAACTCCTGGGTCGCGGACATCCAGGACTGCATAGACCCAGGGTACACCGAAAGATAAATATTTGCCGTTGGCTGTGCATGGAGAGAGAGGGAAAGGAATGGAGAGTTTGGAGAAGGGTGGATGCTGTGTTTGTGTGTGTCTGTGTTTGTATGTGTGTGTGTGTGTGTGTGTGTGTGTTTTGGGAGGTGGGGGGGCGGGGGGGGGGGCAGAACATACAGTCATTAATCATCCTGTTAGTGGAGTTTTTGACGTTGCTGTAGCACAAATATGGATGTGCATACACACACACACACACAGACACACACACACCAAACAAATATACACACACGTATATATACACACACACACGCACACGTACGCACGCACACACACACACACACACACACACAGTCTCACCCATTAGTCTGAACTCGTCGAAACGAAACCCAGCGTATAAACAGACCTCTGATTTGTGTGCCCTGTGTTTGTATGTTGGCTGGTGTGTGTTTGTAGGATGAGTGTGTGTTTACGGCATGTTTTCCCGTCCGCACATACGTGTACGTGTTGTGTACCTACACGGAGCTCGTTGCTTGTTTACAGGGACAGCGGTGACGACATCGAGCTGTCGTCCTGTCCCCACGGACAGGCCGCCAAGGAGTGCTCCATGGTGTCCTCCTGCAGCTGCGAGCTCCTCTCGGAGGGTGAGGAGAAGAACCATCCCCCCTTTCTCCTCTCTTCTCTTCTCCTCTGTTCTCCTCTTCTTTCCTGTCCTCCTTTCCCCCTCTCCCCCTCTCCTCTTTCCTCTCCCCTTCTCTCCTCTCCTCTCCTCTCCTCTCCTCTCCTCTCCTCTCCTCTCCTCTCCTCTCCTCTCCTCTCCTCTCCTCTCCCTCTCCTCTCCTCTCCTCTCCCTCTCCTCCTCCTCTCCCTCTCCTCTCCTCTCCCTCTCCTCCTCCTCTCCCTCTCCTCTCCTCTCCCTCTCCTCCCCTCTCCTGTTGTTTACAGTCGACTCCATTCAAACCAATTCATGAATGGTTTTGTGTTTGTGTGTGTGTGTGTGTTTGTGTGTGTGTGTGTGTGTGTGTGTGTGTGTGTGTGTGCGCACGCGTGTGTGTGTGCGTGTGCGCGCGCTCAGGCATATACCGGGCCCCAGAGAGGTCCTGCAGCACGGCGGCCGAGCCGCCCTACAGCGCCCCCTCTGTCCGCTGCAGGGAGCCGCCCTTCACTCAGCATCCGTCCCACATGCCCCTGGAGCGCTTCCTCCAGTCCCCCGAGGGCCAGAGCTCCGGCACCAACGCAGGTAACCAGCGTTGGGGAAGGGGGGGGGGGGGGGTGGGGGCATACTGGACAGGACATCCGGCGTTGTTAATACTAGTTTATTTTTGTTATTATCGTTTAACAAATGTGTCGCAGTGGTCAAACGCTTCAGCGACACGTAATTGTATGTCCCGCCGATGAAGCCCATGGGCGCTTTTATTGTCCCGAGCGGCCATCTTGGTTCTAAACGCCAGCCGAGTGTGGGAGAACCGAATTGCGGACCGAATTCAGATGGAAACAAGATGGTCGCTCGGTCGATAAGGCGAATTTAATTGAATTGAGCCGCCCTGCGATGTAAAAAAAACACAACACAACAGAGACAGATAGCTTGTGTGTGTGTGTGTGTGTGTGTCCGCGCGAAGGAGGTCCGGGCGTCGACAGGGTGAAGGAGTCGGACGGCGAGGACGCCAGCCTGAGCAGTTACCCGTGGTTCCACGGCACGCTGTCCCGCGTGCGCGCCGCCCAGCTGGTGCTGGCGGGCGGCGCGCGCAGCCACGGCCTGTTTGTGATCCGCCAGAGCGAGACGCGGCCGGGGGAGTACGTCCTCACCTTCAACTTCCAGGGCAAGGCCAAGGTAAGGGCTCTCTCAGGGAGGAAGAAGAAGAAGCCCAGGGAGCGACTCAGTAGTTTAATCTGAACGTTATTCAGACCCTCCAGGATTTCGCGATGTTGCGATTTGCAACTTCAATGTAGCATCAGCCAATCCCCGCGAATTCAGGGCGGTGTTGCAATTTTAACCAATCACCGCAACTTTCCCGCAAATTTGACCGATCATTGGCGTCGTCTTGAACTGACGTCGACAAACTGCCTTCCGCCTTACTTCCGTGTTTACCGCGTTCAAGAGATTCAAGAAAATGTACATTTATTAATGTTTTAATTAATGTCTTTTTGCAGTAATGACTTAATATTTAACATATTACTCAGCAGAATTGCAGTACTAACTTAATTTTAACATCAGGAAAATCGCAACTTTCGCAACTTTTATCGCAACTTTCACTTCCTCTCGCACTGTAATCGCAACAAAAGCCTAAAAAACACCGCAACTTTCATCGCAATTTTTTGGAAAAGCTCACGCAACATCAGGCATTTTAGGCCGCAACAATCACAAAAAAGGCCCGCGAAATCCTGGAGGGACTGGAAGAAGCCCAGGGAGCAACTCAATAGTTTAATGTGAACATTATTTCATACGGATGGACGCCCTTGTCTGCTGTCTTTAAAATAACTCCATCGAACTCCAACTCAAATCAATAAGGGTGATATCAGGGCAAATCGCACGGTGAACCGTTTTGTATAGATTGGGTCTATTTGTGAAGGCAACCGTTTCCGCCTTTCAATGCGGCGGTCTTGTGGAAGCGTAGCGGCGAGAGCGGGGTCGGCGGGGCCAGGGCCAGAGTCCACCCTGATGGACATGCAGTCATGTCACTGGCGTGTTCCCCCCCCCCCCCCCCTTCGGTGTAACCCGATCCTCCCCACATCCTAGCAGGGCTGAGGAAGGGGAAGCTGCAGCCTCTTAAGTCTTGAGTCAGCCATGGCGTTGTGTTGCACCAGGGGGGTCAGGCGCCGCCCAGATAACACAATGTTCTTTCTCCTTATTCTTTGTGCTTTTGCCGACTCTCCCTTTCTCTTTCGTTCTTACTCTCTTTCTCTTTCTTTGGGCGGCGGTCGGTCTTTCTTTCATTCTTTCTTTTGTCTTTTTTTCCATCATCATCTGTCCTGCCTATGCCTTTATATGGCACCTAACGCCGTTTTCTTCTTCTCCTTCTTCTTCTTGCCCCTCTGTTTCCACCCTGTTCCCTTTTCCACCCCGCAGCACCTGCGTCTGTCGGTGAACGAGAGCGGCCAGTGCCACGTTCACCACCTGTGGTTCCACACCGTGTCGGACATGCTGCGCCACTTCCACGCCCATCCCATCCCCCTGGAGTCTGGGGGCTCTGCGGACATCACACTGCGCTCCTACGTACAGGTGCAGCGTTGCTCCGCCACAGGTACACACACACACATAAATACAGGTGTCCGCACACACACACACACACACACACACACACACACATAATACACATACATACATACATACATACATACATACATACATACATACATACATACATACATACATACATACATACATACACACACACATAATACACATACATACATACACACACACACATACACACACACACACACACACAATACACATACATACACACACACACACACGCAATACACATACACACACACATACAGACACACACACATACACACATCCCTTAAACATTATAAGCTAACCATAATAAGCTAAAAAAATAATATATATATATATATATATATATATTAATATATAATAATAATAATAATAATAATAATAATAATAATAATAATAATAATAATAATAAAAGAGTAAAATATGTCGTCACATTTTAGTGGCTGAGCCAAAAGTTGTGTAGGTTGTTCGCTCATTGAAATGTCAATGTGGAGGCCCACAGAGGATGACCAGTGAAATACAAGTCGGTAGCGATTACAGCTGATTGGCTGTCGGAAATGTTGAAACTCATTGAACCTGACCCCCGCCCCCTCCGGCCCCCCCGCCCCCCCCCCCCCCCCCGCTCCAGCATCGCCCCGGCCCTCCTCTCTCTTGGCATGGAATGAATGCCCTCCTGTGCAGGAGAGAACGAGGGAGGGCTGGGGAGAACGAGGGGAGGGCTGGGGGAGAACGAGGGGAGGGCTGGGGAGAGTGAGGGGAGGGCTGGGGAGAGCGAGGGAGGGCTGGGGGAGAACGAGGGGAGGGCTGGGGAGAAAGAGGGGAGGGCTGGGGAGAGCGAGGGAGGGCTGGGGGAGAACGAGGGGAGGGCTGGGGGGAGAACGAGGGGAGGGCTGGGGGAGAACGAGGGGGCGATTAGACTACAGGGGTTTTACATGCAGCCGCTGTCCCCAACCCGCCCTGATGGACCACAATGACTCCCTCTGTTCCTCCCAGGCCCCGGGCCTACACACAGCCACGCACACACACACACACACACACACACGCACACACACACACACACACACACACGCACACACACACACACATGCACACACACACACACACGCATGCATAGGCATACACACAGCCACACACACACACACACCATGCACATGCGTACACACATACACACACACACACACACACACACACACACACACACACACACACACACACGTATGCAGACACATTCACATGTGTGTGTGCATGCAGACCAACACCCATTCACACATATCAAGTGTGGACATGGGTGTAAATGGTTTTATTGATACTGTGGTCAGACTCTGGCATGCGTGTTAATGGTGTTATCGCCCACCAAGAGGAAGGATACTATAAGAATCCACTTCTGCCTGTACATGCATCTCTTTACTCTCTTTACACTCTCCGCGTGTTGCGAAGCACAACTAAAACGCAACCAGAAAGAGCTCCATCATAATCAGGAGATTAGGAAATCAGGAGAACACGTATCATACTTTAGAGAGAGAGCATATATCTGCGGTGTTTCAGTGTTTTGCTCTTCCTCTTCATTCCCTCTATGCGTTACAGACGTGCCCTCTGTACCCCCTGTCCTCACCCCACCCAGAGACCTGGGCTGCCGTACAGACTCAACCCAGCCAGGCCTTCACCTCCCCGGGATCACACCGCCCGCAGGGCCCCCTCCCGACGGCCATCTCTCCTCCAGCTCCTCCTCCTCGCCCACCACCCTTCCTTCCCTCTCCCGCAGTGACCCGGGTACTGGAGGAGGAGGCGGAGGAGGGGGAGGCGGAGCAGGAGGAGGGCTGCAGAGCAGGAGCAACAGTTCAGAGCGACTGCTGGAGGCCTCTAGTGGCGCCTCAGAGGACTACCACGACGCCGAGGGCAACCGCAGGACCCGAGCCGTGGAGAACCAGTACTCTTTCTACTGAAGGCCCGGCCGGGGTCCAGTGAGACGGGTTCTCTCGGTCCAGTAAGAGACGGGCAGAGATGGTCGGACGCCGAGTGGAGCCCCAACACACGAACGGCCCCCGAAAACGAGAAGGGAAGCTATGCTGCTGGGAATGGTCCAACAAAAAAAAAAAAAAAAACACTGGATCAGTTATTGCTTTTGTTTTTGTTGTTTGGTCTATTCTCTTGAGGCAACTTCCTGCTCCCCCCCTCCCGCTCCCTAATTTTGCACACCACCAGTGTGTTTTCCCTGGATGCCCATAATGTTTCTTAGCGCTGTGTTGTGGGCCTCGGGAGAACCTCGCAGCCCGGTCTACATGGGTGGAGACGAGCGATGCAAACAAGGCTGAGGGTTAAACCTCTTCATCCCGAGAGGACCGGTCACCTCATGTGACACACCCCTAGAGATTCTCATAACCATTGTTCGCTAAATTAAACACAATTCCAACCCCAAACTACATAATAAGCATGTAACAACAAGAGCATTTCATTCTGTCCACGTGCACAGGAATAGCGGTCCTTTTCACGCCCATGCTATTGACACAAACCCCACTGAGTCAAACGGTCCAAACCATAACACTTTGTGGCCAAAACTCGGCGAAATAGATGCAAAAAAAACATCAGAAACAAACTTCAGTTTTTTCTAGTCACAACCACAAATTACGTTTTACATTTTGTTGTTTCAAGCTTGTGTCATCAAAGTTGTGTTTGATCGCATAAAATCACCATAAATGGATAATCCAGTGTCTGTGCACCATTTTGAAACCTCACATGGTGGTTTACAGTAACTAAGAGAGGGTTTCACAGGAAATAGGTCAACTGCCTTCAACCAGAACACAAGGTCTTTATCCCCATCTGGTGGCCGTATGGTGCAATTGCGATGGTTTGGCTTGGTGGCATTCAATGCTTTTCGCCCTGACCTTTCAATACAGGGGTCAAAACATGACATTTATTTCAGGCGGAAATGAAATCTATCGTTTATGCTGTGTTCTAGCTTTATTCACTCTGACCCAGTAGCGTCCACATCGATTGCTTCACTTGCACAACAATCTCACAGGTGTTATCTTTCTTTTGGTCCCATGATTACATAGTATAGCCCTTGTAGTTGTAGAGACATACTCTATTCACTTTGGACATTGGTTATTTTCAGCAAAAAACCTGAGAAAGAGGCCTAGTGATGAAGAGGTTAAAGGTTGTGTAGATGTGGAGCTGCAGCAGGAGTCGGATGCAGTGGGAGAGAACCAGAGGAAGTCATCCAGCGGAGTCATATGGCATTGATTCACCTCATCAGACCCATTTCCTGGACACTCCTACCCACAATTCCCCAGGAGCAGAGCCTTGTGTCACCGCCCGGGCTGGAGGATCAAGGGCAGAAAGACTTGAGAAGAGAAGCCCCTCCCCACAGAGGCCCGGTGTCCCCCCCCCACCCCTTAATGTTTGTTAAGCTGGTCTCGGTCTGCGCCGGATATCCTCAGAGTCCCTGTGGACTGTTTTTACAAAGTCCTGCTGGCGGTCATGTAAACACTCGACATCAGTACAGTAATCATGGGCGTGTTCATCCAAGCGCCAAGATCATTTTCCTAAACGGTTCACTAAGAAGGTCTTGGTGCCTTTTGATTAGCCTGGATTCAGTTGAGCTGATTGAAAATGTTAACAAGTGGTAGAAATACCACCCTGAAGAATAATACTATTGATGATGATTAAATGTAAAGCCCTAAATACGCAGCACAGCTATTATGCATAATCAGACAAAATAAATCAAACTGCAGGTTAAATATATATCAGTTTCTGCATTATAGCCTGGAAAGTCACCATCTCTCAAACCTGCATATTCAAAAAGAAGTTATTCACAGTTGTATGACAACGATCCAGAGAGGCCTCTTTTTGTGTTTATGGATGGCATACAAAAATTCAAGATGGGTTACTTGCGTAACAAATGTGGCATTATATTCCAGATACACCATCATGGCCAGAATAGTTTCAATTCCTGTGTAATACTAAATGGTTTCTATGAGTGTGTGGTGTTTTCTAGAGAACCCAACTTTTTACCGATGGATGTGCCCCAGCAGTGTTTCCCCAAAAGCTAAACCGAGGTCCTGGCCCCCAGTCCGCTGGCTCTGAGCTCACTCTAGTGGAGACACCCTGTGGGTTTAGAGGTCCTGGGAGCATAGTTGTATACCAAAACCCAGCAGATAGGTGGGGCGTGGACAGACCTACCAGGAGAGGTACAACAGTAACAGTAACTATATGGCCATGCTGGAAAGGACAGATATGTTTATTTCTATTAAGTATTGGAATTTAAATAGTTTTGTATTAGTTTAAAAAACACCTTCACGTGACACTTTGGGTCCAGGAATTTTATGCAATGGGAAACAAAAAAAAACTTTTGCACCTTTGTATAGCATTTTGAACCCCTCCCCCGTCCTCCCTCTCCTTCGGTCCATCGATAACCTAGAACCAGGCACCTTCGCTTACTGTATATATAAATTGAATAGAGGGACATGCTTTCCATAGCATTTTTTTTCCGGATAGGCTAAACTTGCACAAGTGAATTTACAAATGTTGCTGGTTACAGGCAGGTGTGTGTGTATATATATATATATATATATATATATATATATATATATATATATACACACACACACACATACACACACACCCAAACAAAGAGCACATGAGTTCAGTTGGAGCGAATGTACCATGAAGATGCTTCTGTCTTTTCAAGCACGGTCATGTAGTTCCAGTTGTGAAATTGAGATGGTCAGTTTGGTTGGACTAACCGTGGAGTGGAGAGACAGCTATATGTGCCAATTTAAATCCTATTTTTTGACAAGTATTTATTTCTCAACAGTTTTAAAGGACTTTTTCCTATCGAGTTTTATTTATGTACAATTTGATTCTTCTTGATGAAATATCCTCAGTTTGTCACTAGAGCCTATTTCACATACCACAGATGTGTCGTTTCTCTTTTCTTTTCTTAACACTAAAGCTGATTTCTGTTGTCTGGCTGAGTTTTGAAAAGTCTGTGCAGTTTTGTACAAAGTGATGTACTTGACATTCTACTTTATATTTATGTGAATAAAACGTGATCAAACTGTAGCAAAATGTGTTCATTTTGTAAATTACAATTTTGAGTTCTCCTCCGCATGTTAACATTCTGTCAATACATTTCAATTTAAAAGTTATAACTGGTGATTTCGAGTGACACTGAACATCATGATGATGACTTACTATTTATCCATATTGGCAAAGGACAAGATACATTTCAATTGACATTCAGTATTTAGTTCCTTAAAATCTAACAACTGTTAGTTAGATTTTGAACAACTAACAGTTGAAATGTTTTTAAATGTTGAACTGAGCTTTAGCTCCTTGATTAAACCCTATGCTGGGGCCCTATGCTGGGGCCCTATGCTGGGGCCCTATGCTGGGGCCCTATGGCAGACCCTCAAGTGCTTTCAGAGACAATGACAAACAAAAAGGGCTGGACCGAATGACCCCAAAATATGAATCAACACCCTTATACTTGTATTGATTCCTAAGTGTCCATGGTATAAGCGGGATAATCCACTCCACTTTGTGGAGGCAAACCCCTTCTTCTTCTCCTTCTTCCCCCCAGGTCCGACTACGCGGATCGCCTGGCGGCCAATTCCGCCTCTATTCACTTTCTATGGGTTTGTGTGTCTGCTATTGCACACTGGTGTGAAATAGGCAATATCCACTTATTCTTCTTTTTATCTGTGTTTAGTAGCCAAACTGAACCCCTAGGGCTGCACACCAATGGTCGCACCCAGCGGGTCTGCAGCCAGTGAGCTGATTTCTTGGTTGCCATAGAGATAGTTCCTCTATCTCTATGGCAGCAGTCACCGCTACACACACATGAGCTACTCATGAGCATCTACTGAAGCATACCAGGAGAGGAGCTATTGGGGTTTCATACACAGGAAGTGACTGGACAGCAGAGAGGACACAAGAGTACATTTTGGTTTTTAGTTGTTGCTTTGGAAACAAAGCATGTTGACCATATAGGTGACCATAGGGGAGGATAGGAACATGACCTGTACCATTATCTGGTGACCGTAGGGGAGGATAGGAACATGACCTGTACCATTATCTGGTGACCATAGGGGAGGACAGGAACATGACCTGTACCATTATCTGGTGACCGTAGGGGAGGATAGGAACATGAACTGTACCATTATCTGGTGACCATAGGGAGTATAGGAACATGAACTGTACCATTATCTGGTGACCATAGGGAGTATAGGAACATGAACTGTACCATTATCTGGTGACCATAGGGAGTATAGGAACATGAACTGTACCATTATCTGGTGACCATAGGGGAGTATAGGAACATGAACTGTACCATTATCTGGTGACCATAGGGGAGGACAGGAACATGACCTGTACCATTATCTGGTGACCATAGGGAGGATAGGAACATGAACTGTACCATTATCTGGTGACCATAGGGGAGGACAGGAACATGACCTGTACCATTATGTGGTGACCATAGGGAGGATAGGAACATGAACTGTACCATTATCTGGTGACCATAGGGGAGGATAGGAACATGAACTGTACCATTATCTGGTGACCATAGGGGAGGATAGGAACATGAACTGTACCATTATCTGGTGACCATAGGGGAGGATAGGAACATGAACTGTACCATTATCTGGTGACCGTAGGGGAGGATAGGAACATGACCTGTACCATTATCTGGTGACCATAGGGGAGGATAGGAACGTGACCTGTACCATTATCTTTTATTTTTTTAGACCCAATGGCTGCTTTTAGCTTATTTTCTAGTGATTGAATTTGACGGGAATTTAAAGAGACATACTTTTAATGTAGGCTAATGTCTTTAGGCTATTTAATGAACAATATTTGTTTTATTTAATTATTGTAGTCTATATGCTCGGCAGTGGTGGAAGAAGTACTCAGGTCTTTTACTTAAGTAGAAGTAGTAATACCACACTGTAGAAATACTCTTTTAACAAGTAAAAGTCCTGGATTGAAAATGTTAAGTACAAAAGTATTTAACAAATCAAAATATATTTACAGTACCTAAAGTAAAAGTACTCATTATGTTGAATGGCCCATTTCAGAATAATATATATATTATATTCATTGGATTATACTGTATATTGATGCATTGATGCATGTGTTCATCAGGTTAATGTTGCAGCTGGTAAAGGTGGAGCTCATTTTAATGTATTTATATATTTTATGTATTACTTTACATACTGTTGCGTAGCTTGTAAATGTCCCCCTGGGGAACAATAAAGCCTTATTGGTATAATAATATAATGTATTTATTGATCATATTTTGTATTCTTAATCTGAATCTGCTAGTAACTAGTAACTAAAGCTCTCAGATAAATGTAGTATAGTATAAAGTACAATATTTGCCTGTGAGATGTAGTGGAGTAGAAGTATAAGGTAGCAGCAAATAGAAATACTCAAGTAAAGTACAAGTACCTGAAAATAACCGCACGGAGAACATCGACCAACCGCCGGAACCCGGAAACGCCTTGCGTGTCCTATCAAAAATAAAAGCCCTGTTTTAAAACGTTACAACACATTAGTAGAGGACACGAGTGTCCAAAACATGGTTATTATACCTGCTGCCATTTGTCGCCAACGTTGTTTGCCAGTTTCTTTTTGGTGGCTCGTTTGAACGTTAAGTTGTTCAGGGCACTGCGTAAAAGCTGTAATGGTAATCCAGAACATTTCAAACTCCACACAGACAGAGGACCCAGACAGGACCAGCTCAAACGAGGCGGCCGCCAACTGCTCCCATTACAACACCGTCGATTTTCGTACGTGGGGACGTCGGAAACTTTAGAAATATTATGCGTTGTTTACGTTTGTTTAGTTTTAATTTGAAAATAATCACCGGAAATACATCGCACGCAGCCTGGTTTGTTTACATCGCCGGTGGTTTTAGTTTGGGTTATTCTAACTAATATATTTTTGGTTTCCATTGCTTCCTATCCATATCATAGGCATCTGTTGTTCAACACACACCACATGGTGGATATATTCATTTATCCACAGCCTCACTACAACACATTTCACCTCTAACCCCATTCATCTGTGGTGGAAGCAAACCCCACTGTGTGGGCTTGTCACAGCTCTCCAGTGCTACAACTTATGAAGAAGTCATTAAGTACATTAAAACAAATAGGTAACATTCAACAATGTATTACGAAAGTGATACATCTTAATATTTGAATGTAGCACATAACCTGAATCAGCAATGTTTAATCCATTAGACTGGTATTTCTAAGCGAAATGTCATCCTTCTTCTAGTACATGATTAATCTAAAACCAAGTAAAAAAAGCACACACACACACACGCACACGCACCGTGATCCCATACCATTAGTCCAGGGATGACGGAAACAAACACCCTTCAGCAAGCTCTTGTTTTCCAGATATACCCATGTAGTTAATGCGCCTCTCGTGTGTTGTTCGTTTTTGGTTGGTGCCATCTCCATCACCAGAAGGACATAAAAGCGGTGAATATGGTTTGTCCTCCATGGCCTGACCCAGTGTCTTTTTTTACACTTCTGGACCATACATCAGAACCGACTTCACCACAGTACGTGTGACACCTTCAAATATAAGCTTGCCATGTAATATATGTACCAAGAATGGTGTTGGTTGTTGTTAACGTTACACATAAACCCATTCATTGCATAGAAAGGTGTTGGCATTCGATTTGCCAGCTTAGCCAGTTTCCACTCTTGGGTCTTATATTGATCACAAGCTTTTGGAGCAACACTAGATTACATTCTGGGCCAATCCTGCCGGGTCGATCTCAGACTCTGTGTGTGTGTGTGTGGTTGTGGTCATGTATATGTTTGTGTTGATGCGAGTGTTTGTGCATCAACTTTGCTATAGCTAATGATTGGTTAGTTGGCTCATGCCTTAGGAAGCAAATCCAAACTGAGGAGCAGAGAGGTGATGATGATGATGATGATGATGATGATGATGATGATGATGATGATGATGATGATGATGATGATGATGATGATGAGTATTTATTGTCCCCGGGGGGAAATTTGTTTCCACATACATACGCCGTCATGTCAGAAATTGGACACACACCACAACATGTAAGAAGAGGTCATGACCCTATGGAGGACGCCTCTGCTGCTCTGCAGTTGGCACAGTATTTTGAGAGACACCATGTCGGTGTGTAGCGCATGAATTTCATCTCAAATCGAACACGGCCATCGCGACCGCAAAATATCTGCCGGCTTGTTCGCTCACTTGACTTTATTAAAAATATCAATAAAAAAGGATAGTCCTTTTAATTCGAACGTCCTATCCCCGACGACCAGCTCCTTAGTGACCTGTATATGAATTTGCAAGTCACTTTCGATTAAATCATCTGCTAAATGAATATTGGAGTAGAATATTGATGTGGTCTCAGACAAAATTAATGGACTTAAGCTGTTACTCATTAACTCTTCCTCCTCCCCAGATTCATGCAGAGATAGTTTAGTCTGCTCAGGGGGGCCGTGCCGGCAGTCAAAACACTAAGTGGACACAGTGTGCATGGACAGCACATTCAGGTAAGCAGCACCTTCTGATGAGCCCCCTTTATGAACCTCAATGTTAAATATAAAATGCATATGTGTGTGTGTGTGTGTCTCTTGTTCATCTAGGTCCAGAGGCCGGTTCATGGGTCCACATTGGAGCTTGATGCAGTGCCAGGCGCTCCAGGTTCACATTGGATGGATAATAACGTGAACCCAGATGAAAATGGGACCGCGACGACGGACGCTTACACTTCAGAGACGGCTGCGTTCTTCAATGGGACTCTAATGAACGCACGAGGCGTTTGGCCACTTCGGTACGGTGGAGAGAGTCCTGCTTCCCGTTAAACCCAATGGAAGACGAGCAAGGCATGCAAATGTAAGTAAGCGCCAACACATTTCACATTCCCCCCAATTTTCTGCATCATCTGTAAAGATACATGTGTGTGTTTGTGTTTGTGTTTGTGTGTGTGTGTGTGTGTCTTACTGGTATGCGTCTGTGACAGAGTTTCGGAGGGGGGAGGAGCAGCCCTGGGATGAGAAGTTTAGCATCAGCCTTATGGAGAACAACCCAACGGTGAGAAGAACGCGTTCAGTAACGTTCGGGCCGAGACAAACTAGTCAAAGTAACAGTTTACTTTACGTATAATGTGAGTTGGAGTTAATGTGTGTTGCCACTCTGCCTGCTTATTGGTTAGTGGTGGTTGCAGGTGATTAAGAGCTGGCTGGCATTGCAGGGCGGTTTAACTGTTGGATAGGGCATTAGAAAATACACATGCTTTCAATAAACACGTTCGATTAATAGGGCAGACAAGAGACTCAGACTCAGCACTCAGCAACTCTCTAATTTGATAATGTGTTGATCTACTGCAAGTCTTTTTTTGAATCTGTAAAGCTTTATGTTTAGGATGGGAAAATGGAGTGTGTGATGAAGATCAGCACCTTTTTAAATCCCTCCCGGACCACATCATGTCTGTTGTCGTGCTGCCTGGACATACAAGGTGAATACCATGTTGAATATGAACAACAGACTGTGTTTTATATACTGTTTTAGAGCCACTATGTCCAATCTAAATAGTGATTCTACAAATGAAGGCCTCACGTCCATCCAAGCACACACACACACACACACACACACGGCAGTGTCAATCAGCAGTTAGGCCCAAGTGGCCGTGCGTGTACCGATAATTAAGTTATGTCTGAATTTAAGCCCATCTCTTTCCTCCATCTGGTGTCAACCCCCGATGGCCATTTCCTGGTCTGTGCTTCGTGGAGGTCAAGAACGGCTTCTTGTGACTCTGCACAAACGTCCTGCCAATAATCTAGACAATGAGCCAACAGTTTGATAGTTAGCCTTTTTTTATTTATTTTTTTTAAAAAGAAACTTGACTCGTTTTCCTTTTCCTTTTCATGAGTTCACTTACAGTCTGGCCCAGTCATGTTGAGGTTAGGGAATATTATCCGCATCAAGAAAAGCCTGGAGAGGATAAGGGGGGAAGAAAACCAGATATTAAGATTTCAATAATTACAATAAAATGGGTACAAACCGCAAGTAAAAAAAACAAAAGCTCACTTGTTGAAGAAGGGCTCAATTAGTTTAGAGCGAGGCGAGATGTGGACTTTGGGAGGGGTCAAGGACAAACCTATCTTCTGCTATTTTATTATTATTATTATTATTATTTATTTAGTATTTATCTTCTCTCCTTCTGCACCTCTCTCTCTCTCTCTCTCTCTCTCTCTCTCTCTCTCTCTCTCTCTCACACAGGCATGCACCATCGTGTTAATTAGTTTCATCATCACCATGGTGACGTGATGGTTCCTTGGTGACATGTGATGGTTCCTTGATGACGCGTGATGGTTCCTTGGTGACGTGATGGTTCCTTGGTGACGTGATGGTTCCTTGGTGACACGTGATGGTTCCTTGGTGACGTGATGGTTCCTTGGTGACACGTGATGGTTCCTTGGTGACGTATGATGGTTCCTTGGTGACATGTGATGGTTCCTTGGTGACATGTGATGGTCCCTGGTGACATGTGATGGTTCCTTGGTGACACATGATGGTTCCTTGGGGACACGTGATGGTTCCTTGGTGACACGTGATGGTTCCTTGGTGACACGTGATGGTTCCTTGGTGACACGTGATGGTTCCTTGGTGACATGTGATGGTTCCTTGGTGACGTGATGGTTCCTTGGTGACACGTGATGGTTCCTTGGTGACGTATGATGGTTCCTTGGTGACATTGTGATGGTTCCTCCTTGGTGACGTGATGGTTCCTTGGTGACATGTATTTGTGATGGTTCCTAAACAATCTCTTTTAAAAGTGCGGTTCCTCCAAAACAAAAGCGTACGTTTTTTTTATTTTTAACTTTTTTTACCGACTTTTGTACTTCTTCTCTCTTCGTAGTTATTTGACAAAACTGGATGAAATGCTGTTTTCAAATGGCACGAATTGAACTACACCCACTCTCCCTCCCTCCCTCCCTCCCTCCCTCCCTCGGGCGTCGGGTCTCCAGTGGACGTGGACTTTAAGGATGGCGACGCACCTCAGCTGTCCCAGCGGGTCCTCACTAGTCCACGATGCTCCAGGATCACAGCAGACAGTTTACAGGTCATACTTCTGCAGCGTGTCATGACACCACGTGTCCACTAGAGGGAGATGTTACAAGCCAGTCTGAGGACGATACACCGCACAGTAAAAGGTCGCCCCCTAAAATAGAGTTTTGTGTTATTCTTGCCTAATGTTGTCATGTCTCTCTTTCTGTCCTTCCCTCCCTCTCCTCTCTCTCCCTCTACTTCTCCTCCTCCCTCTCCCCGTTGCTCGCTCCCCCCTCTCGTCCCCCTCCATCCCCTCTTCCTCGCTCTCTCTCCTCCCTCCCTCTCGCACCCTCTTTCCCTCCCTCCCTCTACTTCTCCTCCTCCCTCTCCCCTCTTCTCTCCCTCCTTCCCTCCCCCCTCCCTCTCTCGACTCGCCCCCTCTTTCTCTCCATCCCTCCCTCCCTCTCTCGTCGCCTTGACAACTCGTCCTCTTGTGGGCGTCGTGTTGACAGGTGACAGGTGGACATAAGGTGAAGGTCATGAAGCGGAAGTGTCAACGTCACGTCCTGTTTGTTGGTCGGTAGCCGCGTGGCGTCGCGCCGCGCGCTCATTTGAATAAAGTTCACTAAAATTCAACTTTAAGCAAATGTGGAAGCGGAGCAAGCAATCCCAGCATGCACAGCACGGCGGCGCATCGCTCGTGTCCCACAGAAAGCGATAATCGGGAATTCAGCGAACTTTATTCAAATGAGCGCGCGGCGCGGAGCCAACGCGGCCCACCAATCAACAAACAGGACGTGACGTCGACCCTTCCGCTTCATCATGACCACTTGCTTTTAGTACCTGGAGCAAAACCAGTAACCCCCCCCCCCACACACACACACACACACACGACGCCCACAAGCGGACGCGTTGTCATGGCGACGCGATGTCTTCCGGGTTCATCGTGACGTCTAAAAGTCGGGAGCGAGCCTCGCTGGAGGGTTTTATAACCCGCTCCCACTTAAGGCTAATTGGTTTGCAATGACACTTAACGTGGCGGACCCTCCCCCTCACTCCCCTCTCTCACTGGGTAGGGGGGGGGGGGAGAAAGAGGGGGGCGAGAGAGGAAGGTCGGGCGGGAATTGTAGTTCAGCTTTTATGCAGGAAGAGGACGCCATTATGAAAGCAGTGTGCTGCAGTTCACCTTTCCTACCAGAGGAGGGCGCCACAGTGCAGGCGTTGTGACGCCACCAGTTACATAAAACCAGGATGGTAGGATGACGTGCGGCAGAGTCGATGTGTGTCTATCGGTCCACAGTTTTTATTATTGTATTATATTCTGGTCTATTCTAAATGTGTTATGTGGACATTATATTATGCATTAATTCATTAATAACAAATAGCCTAATAAATGGGATATTAACAACTGACAGTTTGTCATCGTCCTCTCATTGAAACGCAACGTGTTTCGTTTAATGGCTACTGGTTTCGACATAGGCCTTTCTTCGGGCTTTGTAACCAGGGATTGACGTGATGACTCAATCAGGACGAGGTCCGGTACGTCGACTGGGGGCGGTTGGAGGGCGAGGCCGAGAGGATCCTGATCCAGGATACTGTTCCTCCATCTCCAACTCACCTCTTCACCAGGATACTGTTCCTCCATCTCCAACTCACCTCTTCACCAGGATACTGTTCCTCCATCTCCAACTCACCTCTTCACCAGGATACTGTTCCTCCATCTCCAACTCACCTCTTCACCAGGATACTGTTCCTCCATCTCCAACTCACCTCTTCACCAGGATACTGTTCCTCCATCTCCAACTCACCTCTTCACCAGGATACTGTTCCTCCATCTCCAACTCACCTCTTCACCAGGATACTGTTCCTCCATCTCCAACTAACCTCTTCACCAGGATACTGTTCCTCCATCTCCAACTCACCTCTTCACCAGGATACTGTTCCTCCATCTCCAATAACCTCTTCACCAGGATACTGTTCCTCCATCTCCAACTCACCTCTTCACCAGGATACTGTTCCTCCATCTCCAATAACCTCTTCACCAGGATACTGTTCCTCCATCTCCAACTCACCTCTGTATAGGTGAACACACAATCTCAGCCCATGCACAGAATAGTCCATAACGAAATTATTATTCCTATGATATGATTATGATTATGATTACTATTATTTTTATTATTATGATTATTATTATGATTAGTATTAGTATTATTATTCCTTATTAGACCTATTGGGAGCAGCCTATTAATATTGCAGTCGGCCTGGTTGCCAACTGGAGGGTAAATGACACTTAAAATGGGAAATACACAAAAACACGGAAAAAGAGATAAAAATACAATTATTTTTTAATTCAGAGCAGAGTATACACACACAGGTCTGTAAACGGTGCAGAGGGCTTCCCCGCTGCACACCCAGCCAGTATCAACATTTGCTTTGTAGTCTTTGATTAACTTTGCGCGCGTGTAAAATGATGGCTTTGCAGGCGTCCGTCCCGAGGACAAACTGCGCATGTCCACCTCATGTCCACAGCATGTCCACATCAGAGGCTTTCCTCATAACGATCAGCAATTAGGACAATAATAACTTCAGCGTCATACCGTGGGCCTCATAGGCGTGGAGGCCCCATAAAAAGCACAGAGAAGTCGAGTATGGCCTAATATTGACCATCATAGCCAATAGCCGACCATTAAGTCATCTTTCCGAATTGTTTTTTTATTTGTAGCCTAGACATTGTCTAGCGTAAAAACAATAATAACCACATTTTAACAGACGCATTCAAATGTTTTCTTTAAAAATAAGTTGAATATGTAGCAGGTCTCCTCCTGGTTGAATATCTAAATATGAGCCTACTACGACATGTAGGCTACCTGTAGTATGTACACAAGAAGTGCGCTAACCTGTTTTCACTAAACTTCAAGGAAACTATGAAGAAGTGCCGCCAACACAACACTGTCCTATAACCCGTTTCCTTAATCGCAGTGATAATTGGTAATCCGTTGTATATTCAATTAGTTGTCATTTTATTTGTTTCTCGTTCTTAGAGGATTGATGGGTGATTGGCTCAATTAGATAGGAAGACATTAAATTAATTAGTTCAATTGAATAATTACCTTTAGTCATAGGGGCCTTAGCCTCTGGCATTTTTTGGTGACTCACTCCGTCTCAAACAACGGCCACCATTATAGGCCTGCGCGACAACGGCTCCCCATTGTTTGCCCGTCCACTTGGCCTACACATCTTTAAAGAGCATATTGAGATATTTTTTAGAGAGAGAGAGAGAGAGAGAGAGAGAGAGAGAGAGAGAGAGAGGAGAGAGAGAGAGAGAGAGAAAGAGAGAGAAAGAGAGAGAGAGAGACCTGTGCTGCTACACCCAATTAGGGTGTGATTGAGTGTCCTTAAGTGCTTCCTTAAGTGTATTGCAGTGTCCTTGTGTTTTAAAGATCACTCTTTTGAGTCCAGAGACGTTTACGTTGTTACATTTCTTTTTGATTAAAAAAACCCCAAGAAAAGCAAGAAAAGCGCACAGCTGAAACCCCTCAACAGGGGGCGCCCTTGTGCACTTCCAGATTGGTTGATAATTACATGAATTGGAAATGGACTTTTCTTAGTTCAGAAAGAAAAGTCAGTTTCCAATTCATGTAATGTAGGCACGTTTCTTGAGTCAGACAAACAGAAATCCCCTCAGCAAAGCATGCCAAGACATTTTCATATTACATGAACATGCAATCACTTCCCAAACTAACAAGGTGATGATGTCACCGAGTCCAAATGGGCAGGGCATGACATTCTGACCAATAACACGAAACAACACATTTTGTGTTGTTTCGTGTTACGCAATAACCACACAAAAAAAATGTATTTGTAGTTTGTTGTTGTGTCTCATGTGTGTGTGGATGTGTGGAGAGTTTCTGTGTTGCCTATAATCGTGTAATGTGGTTTTGCACCTCATGGTATCTATCGTACGAGCAGGCCGGTCAAAAAACAACTCACATTGAAAGGCTGATAAAAAAAACCAGGAATGTTTCTTCATAAAAGGTGTGAGTTAATGTTTTTAATGCTCTTTGTTGAAGCGAAACCTGGCCAGCGATAAGAGAGAAAGGGCTTGGGAAAGAAAAAAAAGAATGTCACAAATCACAAAATGCACACACACACACGCACACACACACACACACACATGCACACACACACACACACACACACACACACACACACACACACACACACACACACACACACACACACACACACACACACACCTTCACTCGACTGCTGGACCAGGTGTGTGTGTGTGTGTGTGTGTGTGTGTGTGTGTGTGTGTGTGTGTGTGTGTGTGTGTGTGTGTGGAGAGATCTTGTGAAAGAGGCAACAACAATCCAAATCCCAGTATTTTCCGGGACTATATTTTCACTTCCTTAAGCAACTTTCTTAAAGTATTTGGGAGCAAGGCATTAGGAATTGAACCCCCATCCGGGTGTCTCCTTGGGGCCGTTCATTGGTCGCTGTGTGGAGTGGCAGTGGTGAGTTGCATAAAAACATTAAAGCATAAGGGTATATTCTGACAGTTTCTTTCTACTTTTACAAGTGCATTGTGTATGTGTGTGTGTGTGTGTGTGTGTGTGTGTGTGTGTGTGTGTGTGTAAGTGTGTGTGTGTTTTACCATGGCAACCAGCCAATAATTTCCCAGATGGTTATTGACAGCAGAAGGGGCTGGCTTGAGATTACAAAGAACTGACGTCTTTTAACTTCCACAAGAGCGAACTGTTCTACCTGTACCGCCCCACCCAATCCTCTCTCTCTCTCTCTCTCTCTCTCTTTTTTTTTCTTGTCCTCCCTCTCTCCCTCTCTCCCTCATTCTGCATTTTCACCTCTCTCCCTCCTTCACACCCCCACATACATGCACACACAGACACAGACACACACACACACACGTTCTCTCTCTCTCCCTCTCCCTCTCTCCCCCGCTCTCTCTCTCTCTCTCTCTCTCTCTCCCTCTCCCTCTCTCCCCCTCTCTCTCTCTCTCTCTCTCTCTCTCTCTCTCTCTCTCTCTCTCTCTCTCTCTCTCTCTCTCTCTCTCTCTCACACGCACACACAAACACCTGCCGTTTAAATGAGATAGGCTCTGTCTCCCCCATTGTGTTTCTGGAAGCTATCGTTAATGGGTTAGTTATCAGAAGGACGTCTCTTTATTATGACCTAAATCCTTCATGGTAGGATTTCACCTGTTCACCGTTTATAATAACAAATATCTTACCTCTTGAAAAATGTTAAATGTTTTCACATAATAACAAGAGTGACCAACAGTGAAGAAACACATTTAACAACTTAATCCATTGGCCAGGAGTTGACTGGGGATCAGATTAACAGCAGATAACAAAACGTTTTATAACTTCCTAGATG
>JAOPHQ010000637.1:0-93298 GCA_030340625.1 Merluccius polli
GTGTGTGTGTGTGTGTGTGTGTGTGTGCATGTGGGCATGTGCATTTTTGTGTGCATGTGGGGGGGGGGGGGGGCATGTGTGCATGCTTATTTGTGTGTGTGTAGATGAGTATGAGGGTAAGCATGTGAGTATGGGTGTGTGTGTGTGTGTGTGTGTGTGTGTGTGTGTGTGTGCCTGTGTGTGTGTGTGTGTGTGAGTGAGCGCGTGCGTGCGTGTGTGTGTGTGTGTGTGTCGGGTGGTCAGGTCCAACATTTGCAACGGGACGTCTCTCAGCAGCAGCAGCAGCAGCAGCTGTCCACTGGCATTTGAGACACACATCGTCACGGTGGTGACACAGGGGTTCAGAAGGGTCCGGCCGACCGCCTGCAGACCGCTCCAGGACCCTCGGCTTGCAGCGTCTCCGCAACCCTCCAACCACAACCCACGTCACCTCGCGGACCCCGGACCCCCCCACCCCCCCCACCCCTCTCTCTCTAGCGCTGCACCTGCACCGGCCCCGTCATGGCGGACCAGTACCAGTTCAACATCAACGAGGAGAAGATAGTGAAGAACAGCCACACCAAGGAGATCGATCTGATCAACAGAGACCCCAAGCTGATCAACGAGGACGTGGTGAAGGTGCGTGCGGCGCGCAGGAGCGACACCCCTGTCACACACACACACAGGGTTTCAAAACTCTTCGAGCGTTTGTGGTTTGTGTGCGTGCGTAAAGGTAAATGCAATATGTGTAGGTGTATATATCCCTGACATAGTAAAGGTTAGTACGCTACTGGGAAAATCCCTAAATAGCAGAGGAACTATTCATGCCGCCTGAACTGAATGCAATGTTTATTTATGGAGTTGGAATAGCCGGGTGTGGTCCTGATATACTATGCCATCATATCTTATTCTGGATTGACTGTGAGTTTTTTTAGTTATGGTTGCCATGTGTTCATAGCCAAACAAAAATATTATCTCTGGGCCGGGGGAAAGCAGAGGAAGCCTGATATGCGTTGAAGTGTATATTACAACCGACATTAGAAGACAAACAAAAAAAGTTGTAAATAAAAGCTGAATGAACATTAGTAGGCGACTCTGGATTTCAGCTCACATGACCCGAGCCAACATGTACAGCACAAACTGCTACTGTTACGACCAATACGCAAAATACTAAATTAGTAACTTATACATGGTTTAGCCATATACGTTTTTTGGTCGAAAACGATTCCATCCAACTTTCATTTCAATATATTGAAGTTTAAGTTATTTGAATGTTTTAATTCATTCAACAATGAATATATTTTTACTTTTAAAAAAAATGATGGCGATGCCGTCCATTGAATAGGTATTAGAAACATTATGGCATTGCCATAACAAGACTGAACATTTTCATTGGCTCACCAAATAGAAATCTGGGCCCGCCGCGGTTCTCTCTCTCTCTTGAAAACTATTTACAATTGGCAACAACTTGTGACGTTGCAACGCGACGCTGAACCCCGCCGACCTTTTCCAGGTGGAGTTTGAAGACGTGATCGCCGAGCCCGACGGCACGCACAGCCTGGACAGTGTGTGGAAGCTCAGCTACACCACCTTCACCGTGTCCAAGTACTGGTGCTACCGCATCCTGTCCGCCATCTTTGGCATTCCCGTGGCCCTGCTGTGGGGCTTCCTGTTCGCCTGCATCTCCTTCTGCCACATCTGGACCGTGATGCCCTGCATCAAGAGCTGCCTGATCGAGTCGCAGTGCATCAGCCGCATCTACTCCCTGTGCATCCAGACCTTCTGCGACCCCTTCTTCGAAGCGCTGGGCAAGATCTTCAGCAGCGTGCGCGTCGCCTTGCGCAAAGAAGTCTAAAACCAACACACGCACACGCACACGCAGGCACACGCAGGCACACACACACACGCACGCAGGCACACACACACACACACACACACACACACACACACACACACACACACACACACACACACACACACACACACACACACACAAAGAACTCCCACCCCCTGCAATATGTTTGGATGAAATGTGTCATCTGTTTTTTTATTTTATCCAACAGAGGATTAGTCCACCAACATATTTCTTATTTCTCCAAGAGTGGTCCTCCTCCATTTCTTTTTCCTTCCAGTCCACTCCCTTTCTCTCTCTCTCTCTCCCTCTCTCTCTCTCTCCCTCTCTCTCCTCTCTCCCCCCCCCTCGTCCTCCCCACACCGTCATGACGTGTATGTCCTGACAGGTCCCTTGTGGCCTCAGAAGACCAGTGGCAGCTGCAGTATGCAGTGTGGCCCTCGAACACCCCCCCCCCCCCCCCCCGGTGCCACTTGGTGACAGAAACAAGGGCAGGTTGCCATGGCGAGAGATTTCTCCTGGACTCACCTGCTACGTATCCCACTATAGGCTGCCATGTTGGCCCCACTCCCTCGCTAACATCAAGGACTGCTCAACACATGCTGCCCCCCGTGGAACAATACTATACGCATTAATAATAGGCTCATTGTTTTGTAATTTATGCTGACACTGTATATTTCTGATTGACCCCGGTCTCGTTTTAGTTAGTTAGTGTCATCTCATATCCATCACCGTTAGATGATCATTATTACCAGAGCATCTTTTACACGACAATTAGGGGTCACAAGTTATAAAATGTTTTGATTAAACCTTCTGAAAGTTTGTAATGCTTTGAATCTGATTGCGTTGACTGCATAAGCTTTACGCTGCTGTAATGTATGACGTTTACTGTAATGTAAAAAAAAAACAATCAAGCATCTCGTCAAATATATTTTGTTTAAGCAGCACACTGCTGTAACGACATGGTTAAGCAGAATCAAAAATATTATGTTGCAGCTCACAGCTTTTTTAAATATATATATATATATATATATATATATATATATATATATATATATATATATATATATATATATATATATATATATATATATATATATATATATAAAGCTGTGAGCTGCAACATAATATTTTTGTTCTATATATATTGAATACAATAACTTAATATTCAGTTAATATTCACTTGGATAACCTTAGACCGTATAATCTAAAATGTGTGTGGACATTTACCTGAATCCTTCATAGCCACGTATTTTTGTGATGACTTTATTAAGATGGAGAGCATTAGCACGTAGAGCCCACTAGAGGGCCGCTGCTGTGAAGGTTTGGTTCACCATCCAGCGCCTGAAGTCCATGTGTGCACGGAATATTACTCAATAGTTAGGCCTACAATATGACTTTAAATCCAGTCTGCTTACTGGAATAATAATAAGTCTTTAGCTGTTGCATTAAAGGGTTGAATGAACCCGGATCTATAAAATAGGAATAGCCAATAAAATAGGAAAACATATTTCATATAACACATTTATTTCAAATAAATAAGACATTCATGATGACTTTCAAAAATACAACACTCGAGGCCTATGTAACATTTTCTGAGCAATTTCAGTAGCAGGTCAAATGTAAATGTTACTAATGATTTGAACATAAAAGGTGAAAGAATATTCATAGAAAATATTTTAATAATGATTGGGATATTTTTTTTTTTTACAATGAACAAAGTTTCAAGTAGAGTCATTGAGGCAGGATGCCGTCTTGTACACTTTTATAAAACACCTTTACTGTACATGTGTTTACTTTACATGTGATGATTAAATACAACAATTTTACTTCAAAAATATACTTCAGATACGGTATTCATACTGTAATACCAGTATAATAATGGTTTGAAGACACTTTACAAAGCAATACAAAGCCATAGGCCTACAGAGAACACAAAATAAACCATTCCACCAAAATGCAGCACATTGTGAAGCCCATGACGGTTTCACTACATGTGTAGGCTACTGTAACTTATTTGTGGCACACATACATAGTCTAGTAAAATAATTCTGTTTCAAGAGGTTGAAACTACTATAAGGATGTTAGTTTCATCTCCTTCAACTTGAATTACACTTAAGCAATTAGTGTATGTACATTGATAAGCTTCGACAAACGATGTGGTGACCTTAGTGAAGTGCACCATTTGTAGTGAAGTTAAAGTCCCTAAGTAGGCTACTGTGAGGAGTTTAAGATGTCCTCCTTTGATATTCTGATAAGCCTCTGTCGCACTTTTCAACCACTTTTGAGCACTCCAAAAATGGATGATTTGTGGTTCAACAGAAACTAAATTGGAGCCAGGAGGTCTGAGAGGCTGATTATGTGGTAAATTGTAGCTTTTACTGGAAAAGAGGGTTCATACTACAAGGTGTCACAGAATCATAACTCCCAAAATGTCTGCAATTCAACCTTGAAAAAGTAATAGGCCTTCTCAACTATTAAACTTTCAATCAGAATCGACAAAAGGAAACTGCTTTAAGGCCATCTCAAATATAGCAATAAAGTTACTGCATGGACATTTTCCCGAATTCTGTATTGAATTTTAAATAAAAAATAGTGCTTCCTCTATATGCCTCCTTACCAATGGCGCCAATAAATCCAGAAGGAACTCATTTGATGAGGACGTCACCTCAATACCACAAATGAGTCAACTGTTTCTGACGCTTTACATGAGATAAACACAAAAAGAGAACAATGTGCACCACAACGGCAATAGCCACAACAGAATATGTGTGCCAGTAAAAGTCCCATGCATGCTGGATTCAAGAAACTCTGAACCGGCAGTGTCAATGCAGCGATGCCCGTCGTATAAGGATCACATCTGTGTTGCGGTCATGCTCTTCTTTTTTTGTATCCTTTTTTCTGTCTCTTCAGATGAATCCGGTCAATGCTCACATCTAAAAAAAACAACAACATATCGTTTCTGTGGGAGACTGTTGAGGCCGAAAGATGATTTTGCTTTCTTCTTCGAATAGTCCCACTGTGATTCACCACAGGAGACGTTGGAAAAAGCGAGAGAGAGACAGAGAGAGAGGGGGGGGGGGCAGGGGGTCAGCCGTCAGAACAGTGTATGTACTGCCTGCTGCTGTGTGGGGCACATAGGGGGCATGGCGGTAAGCGGCGGAGGCGGCGGTGGTGGAAGGGGCGCCCGGGGGGGGGGGCGAGGCGGAGGGGGCTTTATGTGTTGGATGTCTGAGTGACGCTCCTCTGGCTGCTTGTGCTCTTGATAACGTAGGTGGAGGAGTTGCTCTTGTGGCTGGAGTCAAAGTCCCGCTCGCACTGGCACTGTGGCGACTTGAGGTAGCGCGCCGGGCAGCACACGAAGCTCTGCCGCAGGTCCTGGAACAGGTGCCCCGCGAAGCACATGTAGATCCACGGGTTGCAGCAGCTGTTGAGGCTGGCCAGCAACATGGAGATGATGAAGGGCATGGCTGGAGGAGGAGGAGGAGGAGGAGGAGGAGGAGGAGGAGGAGGAGGAGGAGGAGGAGGAGGAGGAGGAGGAGGAGGAGGAGGAGGAGGAGGAGGAGGAGAGTTGTTTATTGTAGTGCCTATAGATGTTGGATAAGCTGCATTGCTATATTTCAGGATGTAAAGATGTTATTGTAAACAAAGAAATACAATTGCAAAATGGGGCATATATGGCCAACGTACAATAACAGCCTGAGTTTAATTTCAGTGAATGTAAGTGTATGTATTGTACATTTATATTTCCAGTAGCATGATGCTATGCGAAAATACACAGCTGTAATCCTAAAGGGGGAACACACAGAGGATATGGCTCTGGGAGATAGGTGAAGGCTACACACCCTGTGGTGATACATCACACTGTGAGAGACTGGATGTGGCGCGATGGGTGACATTTACGCTACATCAACTCCGTCGGCTAAATGACATTTGCCAAATGGGTTTGGGATGAATGTAATTGGCTAATATCCTGTGTAGAATCTCTTGGCGTGGGTTGCTGTCATTTTCTGTTTCTGCTGCTTGTCGCCTCATGCCATTGTCTGTAATGACTGTGTCCCCCGTCTGTTCTGATTACCAACTGTTTGCTGTAAATGATGACTGGAAGGGCACCAAACCACTGCATAATTACCAATAATTAATTTTCAGCCATTAAGGGTTTGATTCATGGGGCTTACGTTTAGGTAAGTGCTGTAAGTCGTGACTGTCGACTTCATATTGTGGAACGATTAAAGACAAAAGTAAATAGGATGAACAAATACCGCAAGAACACAATACTTTCGGTTGCATTTGTTCAATTCTATTCTGCAATAGTGAGTCAAAAATAACTATATGGACGTCCAATGATATCCTGCATAAAAAACTAAAAGTTAAACATAACAATACCAACTGTGCAAAACTTTAATAAAGGGTTTGGCACTAACTTATTTGCAGAACTGAGGGACACACAAGATATCCAAACACCAGGCTACACATACTAAGCATTCTTGTTAGGTATACTCTGCCTCACTATGAATCACAATGAACCATGAGTCACAAGGTAGTGATGAGTAAAATGGCAAAGAGGATTGCAAAGAAAAATTCTCCTGAGTGTATATATATATATATATAGAGAGAGAGAGAGAGAGAGAGAGAGAGAGAGAGAGAGAGAGAGAGAGAGAGAGAGAGAGAGAGAGAGAGAGACAGAGACAGAGAGAGACAGAGAGAGAGAGAGACAGACAGAGAGAGAGAGAGAAAGAGAGAGGAGCATTGTCCCCAGAGGCAAGTCTGAGTGTGTCCATCAAGGTTGTTAATGCAAATCGATAGCCCAAAGGATCCAGCTGTAGACTCTAGCTCTATGTGTGTGTGTGTGTGTGTGTGTGTGTGTGTGTGTGTGTGTGTGTGTGTGTGTGTGTGTGTGTGCGTGCATACATCCGTGTGCGTGCGTGCGTGCGTGCGTGTGTATTCATGGTCTGGGCAGTTTGGTGAAATGTCAAAAGCCTTTAACCATCCCATGGTTTACATGTTCCTAATGACATATTTATATATTGGGGGGGTGCTTGAGTTGGCCTAATTAAGTTTCATGATATAATCAAACTACAGAACAACGATTAGTCTACACAATGGAATAGAAAAACAACTATCATAAACTAAGCCATGAGCAGGTATGTAGGCAAACAAACTGATAAGAAGGCCTATGTAAATAAGTGAGCGTGTTCGGATATTTAAAAAGGACAATTCAGAATTTTATGGGTGTATTGTAACGGAAAGCAAAGTGACAGGCAGCCTAATAAAGATTGCCATGTTGAAGTCGCTCTGCTCAGAAGGAACCTAATGGACACTTTATCTCTGACCAGCGCAGGTGACACTGGGCCATATCTATTGTACACAAACATTTGCACGTGTGACGGCCAGGTCTGGGCCGGCCATCTCCACGTTCATGTCCACGTGTCCCACTGCACCCATTGGAGAGGGGAAAATAACAGAGATGTGGAAAGGGTGAAACAACTCAAAGGTGGCGCAACCCCTTCTCTTGTTTGCTGTTTTTGCCTCCTCCGTGCCTGCATTAACTCATCCGATGGCCGCTGTCCAAGACATTTAACAAGACATTGCTTTCAATCTTGGGTAGGAGTGAAGCCAGGAGACTGTTGAGCCACAGTATTTGTCCACATAGGATAACAGACTGCAGTATACTGCTGCAGGCAGATAACAGAAGAGCACACAAGGGGAAACCTTGCACACACGAGCCTTATCTGAACTTATAAGTTCATACAATTTATATTCAACGTGGCTACATGAGGGGACATATATATGAAAGACCTTTCTATATTCAAAGATGGAGGATTTGTTATATAGGTTATTGCTTTCTTTTTCCTTTTTTTAGTTCAGTGCCAAGATGCAAATATCTATAGCTGCTCAATAAGTGGCAACCTAACTGCTCAGAAATAACTTCAATTGAAGAAGCATGTGTTTCTTAATTTAGTCAAGCGTGTAGGCCTATTAAAATCCCTCATTAATCTCCCAAATCCCTTATTAATTTAGGGCGTGGCCACGTCCTCGTGCGAACACAGATACTGCCTGGCGTGACGTCACTGAGACATATATTTGATTATGATTAAATACCACAATGTGCAAAACGCTAAAACGGATTAGATATTAGTGAAGTGCACCACGTTGCCTTTACAATTTGAATAATGTGGCAAACTGTTTAATTTTGTATTTTGTATTGTAGGCCTATTGTATTTTGCAAATATAGGCTACCACAATTTATTTGCATATCAAATTATTCATAGACTCTCTGCAAAGCTCTTAAATTACGAATGAAGTGAAGCGGTAAGAGGGAAAACTGCACACACATCACAACGTTAAAACAATGTTAGTTTTCTGAGTCCATGCTTTTCTCAGCTAATGTGAATCTGAATTGCATCCATACGTAATGCAAATATTGAAGCAACATATTAAACACGGTTGGATTTAAGACTGGAAACGACATCTCACATAGAGCCATGAATAACACATGAATAAAGTAAGTGGTAATTATTGTTCAACAATGTATTTTGTTTGTGTGTGTGTGCACACTGATGATTAGTATACAAATGTATGTATTAGGCTTGAATGCAAAATAATAACCCTTCCTAGGCGACATCCCTCATAAACTCCCTGTGCGTAAAGCAAACAATGACGCACGACACGACTGTGCCACTCACGGAAAAATAATAAAACGTTGGAGGCAACTCAGATAAGATAAGATGGAGCTAATTAAAATGTCTATTTGGTATCATATAACGTGCAACACTTATATGGCCATGCCATTTTGTCCAAATTGAATTAAAACCTACCCTCTCTGGGCGCCGCCGGATCCCAAGCGGACCACATCTGGACGGAAAAAAACGGGGTCCAACACACGATGTAAGCCAGCACGATCACAAAGGTCATTTTGACGGTGGTGATCTTCGCCTTGGAGATGAGCTTCACGCTGCTCACCCTGGAGATGGTGTTGGCCTTGGAGATCCTGGGCGTGAGGTTAATGCCGTGGTCCCGCTTGGTCTTCAGCCTAAAGTTTTGCCATATCTTGAAACTTATTAATCCGTAGCAGATGCTGAGGATGGTCACGGGGATGATGTAAATGGTGAGGCTGATCCACGTGATGTACGCCTTGGCCCCCCACGGCTGCACGAAGTCCCCCCAGCAGTCGTAGACCCCGGACCCGGCGCTGCCTACCTCCCTCAGGGAGAAGATGTACATCTGCGGGGTGCTGAAGAGGAGGCTCAGCGACCAGGACAGGATCACGTAGAACCGGTCCTTCCTCCGGTGCAGGGAGCGCAGGGGCTGGCAGATGGCCAGGCACCTGTCTATGGACATCAGCACCAGCATGTAGGTGGACGCGAACATGCCCACCACCTGCAGGTACTTCACCAGCCGGCACAGGATGTCGGGTCCGTAGAAACGGAAGGTGATGTCCCAGATGAGCTGGGGCAGCACCTGGAAGATGGCCACCACCAGGTCGGCGATGCTCAGGTGCTTCATGAAGTAGTACATGCGCGACTTGCCGTGCTTGGTGGTGCGCACGGCCAGCAGGACGCACAGGTTGCCCGTCAGCGCCAGCACCAGCACCAGCGCCAGCACCGTCACCTCCACCTTGGCCACCTCCTCGTTGCGCTTCAACGGGTTGGTCTGGTTCGTGAGGCCGGACGCGCCGAGGCTGGAGTTGCGCCACGAGTCGTTGAATTGCCAAAAGTCACTGTCGTTGGATACGATTTCCATCGTGTGCGTCCGTCCGTGTGCGTCCGCGGCTGGCGCGTCAGTGGCGTGGTGGAGACATGCGGTCGCCGCAACGGTTCATCTGGACCGGTATCTGGACTTAGAGGAGACGGCAATGTCACACACCGTCGGGGATTTGGCTGATTATTCAATGGTTTTGGGTAGAAACGGGTCGCAGGACGAGCCGCGCCATGCGTCTTCCTCGGCGTTGGCACCGCGCGTTATATTGGGAGATTGGAGAGGCGTTGGGGATCCGCAGAGAAAGTGGAAAAGTAAAAGACAGGCTGTGCAGAGTAGACACCGGGATGAAATGGCACAGGCTGTTTGGAAATAGCTGAGCAGTTTCTAGGAAGGAAAAAATACAAACTGGGGTCTTTCGGTGGAAATGAACCGCGCATTAAACGTAGAAGCAGCAGCGGCGGCGTACAGACGTGGCTCTTCGCTGGTAATGCGCAATTATAGAAAACCAAATTGCGCGCAAGAGTGGACTTGACAAAAAGTCAAGGCTGCAGTATAGGCATTTTCCTTTTTTTGTGTTTTCTGATGAAGTCCAATCGGAAAATGCTGTTGTTTCTGAAATATGTTCTTGAAATATCGAGAGTCCCTCAGCATTCATCACTGGTGACTCTCGGAATGGCACCTCGGTGCGCACACCGCCTGTATATGTGTTGTGTGTGGGATGAGGCAAGAGGATACAGCCCATAGTACCCATCATTACCACAAGGTGTCCGTGTGGCCCCGTTCACAGACTTGAAAACCTGCACGGTACGGACAGTTCAAACCCAGCATGGCAAATAACAGCACAGAAAATATATAAATATACATAAGTGCAAGAGTGCCTAAGTACTAAAGCAGCTCACACCCAAACACAACAATGGCCAAACCGAATGGGAATCTATGAATACATTTTAAAAAAAATGTGACAGGCCGTTGATTCAGAAATATCTGGGCTTGTCTATCATGGCTTTCTTCTTCTGCTTCTTCCTCTTCTTTTGGTTTCTGTGGTTGGAACATAATATTGAACGCGTTATTTTGCCAACTGGGCCATGAATGTTGAATGCATTTAGGCCTACTGGAAAAACACAGTAAATAAAATATTATGAAAAATATACACATGGGCCTAATACATTAAATTAAACGGTGTCAATCTCATCAACGAATACATAAATAAACAGACAAATACATTTAAATGAATAAACAAATACATGTGAAACAATGCGCATTGTGCTTACAGCAGAAAGCCGTTCAACCGTGCCCTGAACATGTCGCAAAAAGCAACGCTGTGTCCTCAGAAGGTGGTTTGCAGAGATTTATGGTCTATTAGTGCGGATGCAAGGTGCCAGTGGTGCGGGGGGGTGTTGGCCATAGTAATAGGAGGAAAACAACTCACAGAGGTGCTTTCAAAAATGACCCTGGAGGAGGCTGGAGGAGTCTGGAGGAGTCTGCGGAGCGGTGCGCTGGATACTCTGCGGCGCCCCCACCTAGGTGCGACAACTGTCAAGAGTGTGGGTTTTCTTAGAAGGTGTGTGGAGACTACATGATACATTATGTATACCATTTCCATGATGGGCGGGAGGAGACGCCATGTGATGTCGTTTTTAAAGAGCAGCAGATAAATCTTCCAAGTGGAGTGGAAAACGACAAAAGGTGACCAGTTTCAACGGAAAGGATAAGGACTCAGAGCCGTTATCACGATCAACTCAAACATAAAGTTTGGCAGCAATAGGCAATGTCTGGAGCCAACTATGACGACGCTGACATTTTAGGGTTACTCTGCTCAAAGATGTTAATAAAATCATCACCTGTCTGTCCAAATGTTTTGTCTGCAATATAGTGGGCCAAAGGACAGACGACTGGGTTCCAACAACCAAGTTTTTGGTTAAGAAGTGAAGATTGCATTTTTGAGAAATCCAGCATTTTCCAAAGCTGCAAAAAAACACATATGAAATATTAATTTGAAGAACCATTTCGTCCACCAATAGCTCTAACAGCTTACCACCCAGTGGATATGCGAGGATCAATCACACTTTTGCCCAGCTGAAGCAGTCTGACCTTCTTTTTCCATCTCCTGAAATATGTCTCTCTTCCCTGAGACCCTGCTCAGCAGTCCTCTCTGCTGTAACCAGATTGGAGTTGAGTGATCTAATTAAAGATGTGGTCCAAGACCAAATCCCCCATGATATAGAGTGATCAAGGATATGCGCAGTGTGATACTTTTTGCCTTCCTCTCTTTTGCATTATTACACTCCTATACAATAATTACTAGTCTAGTCCAGTTGAGTCATTTTCAATGTCAACATATACCGCTTCATCATCATCATCATCATCATCATCATCATCATCATCATCATCATCATCATCATCATCATCATCTCCTGTGTGAAGTGCACATTCAAAAAGAAGGCAGAAAATGGCAGCCACACCGTAATGGGTGCCGGGGAAAGAGCCTATATCCATTTGTTTATGATGTATCCGTGCTAAGAAGATAGCCTAAAGGAATAGACAGTGCCATTCCAGTTCCAGACACAATATCCATATATAGGCCCACCGTATGTGTCCATTTGATTTACACCAGGTTTATTAGTGCAGCAGCATAATACATAACACCAGCCTGAAACATACTGCTCCCACCGGAGCAGCGCACACTATAAATGTTAAATGCCTTAACAGGTTGGTTAAGTTGGTTAAGACAACATCGTTTCCAGACTTTTGCAGCAAGGGCCTCTTTCCCAGGGAAGTGCCCTGTTTCTACACACAGCCACTTCCTGCTGTTCCTCATGGATTTATATAGATCAAGACCCTCTTACAGCAACAATAACAGGATAAAGGACCCTCGTGGCTCCCCTCGGTCCAGGCGCGTAACACCCGGGCCAGGCACCAGCACCACCACCACCACCACCATCACCACCACCACCACCACCAGCACCACCACCACCACCACCACCACCTGCGGGATGTTTTTACGAATCCAAACCGAAGATGAGACACACCACAAGCCTATCTTTCTGTCCTCACGACAACAGAGAAGTTACAACAACACTCACGTCCTTTCCAGTGGGCTTATCGCTATCCAAATATTAATGTATATGTTAATCCTTTGCTTTAGAAAAAATAAAACAAAAACACACAACAACAATAATAAATCCATGCAATAAACACAAATCTGCAAACAATTCAGTGAATTGGAGCGGCGGGAGGAATGCATTCCATCAATTTAGGAACTGTTGGGGAGAAATAATGCATTATTTGTTCTAATAACAACCAATATGCGTGTGGAAGAGAGAGACAGAGGAAGAGTCCACTACTTCATCATTGCCTCCATCAGTGTTGGAAGCAGTCGTAGCACTCTTGTTTTCAATCTGCTGAAATCAGGAAGCTGTGGCTTTTGGGTTATATTAGGTATCAAGGCTGTGAATTCCATATTATTAGAAGTATTATTGACTGCATCTGAGCACAGTTTGGCTCATACCACACAGTAGGCTATACGACAAAATCGTCAGAATAAACCGCTGTAAAGCCTGCGGGAAAGTTCAGGAAACAAACTTAATCTTCCCCCCAAAACCACAAATCTTTCCCTTCAGCCCAATCACAAAACGATGAATTCTCCTATTCCATTAGGCAATGTGATATTGTCTATTTGACCAGTCGTCCTTTTTTTTAATGGACAAGAATGTATTCAATACAGTGACTGAAAGGAATGTCAGGAGCGTTGTATCTGTATTTCGTCACACACAAACGCGCACACACACACACGCACACGCACGCACGCACGCACACACACACACGCTGGGAGTGGGAGCTTGGCTTGGTAATCCGCGCTAATGGGCTAAGCATCGGTCTGCTCCAAGGGCATTAATATAATATCTATAATCATACACTACTTGCCACATTTCCAATCCATCACAACCAATCTCACCCTTAATGTGTGGATGAATGTGCAATGATATCCCATAATGTTCCCACGTGATCTGCACACAATGTTGTTGATCACTGGAGTTATTAATCTCAAAAATCCCAGCTATGGGTGTTTTGTTGACGTGCTTCACACAGTAAATCAAAGATAAAAAGATATGCTGAACGCATAGCTATAATACATAAATGCATACATAATTCAACCCATTATTGTTTGCATGACTCCACTGCATGATAGCTGATAGCTAGAGATGATAGCTTTTCCAGAATGTATAAGATTATAGAAATGCACACAGGATCAATGGGTTCAAAACCCACATGTAGGTAGCAGCACTGAGGGACGTATAGGTGGGCCTGTATGTCTATACACTGTGTATTGTGCGCAGAGCCGTTTCTAGCTGTTTGGGGCCCCTATTTAGTCACGGCCGAGGGAGGGGGGGGGGGGGGGGGGAGGGGGGGTGCGCGCGGTCATAACCCACCCCGGACCTAGGGCCGAGGGGGGGGGGGGGGGGGGGGGGGGGGGTGCGTGCGGTCATAACCCACCACGGACCTAGGGCCGACGGGGGGGGGGGGGCCCTGGTGGCGGCAGGGCCCTATGCAGCCGCATAGTCCGCATATAGCTAGAAACGGCCCTGATTGTGCAGCCAATTCCAAACTCTTGGTGTATCGCCTCGCTCAGTCGCTCGCCGCACAGTCGAAGCCAGAGCTGTTTGGAAACACGACCCGCGTGTCTGTGTGCGTGCCGGAGCGCAATGGCTGCTGTGAGGGCCCGCAGACCTAACGCTCTCCTCATTTGGAACAGCAGGTAAAACTGCAGTGGTTAAATGGCACCAGGAAGCTGTGTGTTTCATTCCAGGGGGGGAGAGAGCGAGAGCGAGAGCGAGAGCGAGAGAGAGAGAGAGAGAGAGCAACAAAAGGCGTTATTTCTGGCTCCACACCTTTCAAAGGGGAGCCGAACAAAATAAATAAATACATTTCCTGACTCGGATTGAATCAATGCAAAATAAAATAAATAAGACCGGGAAATACTGGGAAAATTGGTGTTTTTGTGAAAAATGGGCACACGCTTCGCTCAGTCTCCACACAATAGCGAAACCACCCACAGCAGTGCGACGGAGGGCCGCCGTTGCACTATTTTGTTCTCTCTAATCACACGCACAATGTCCACGAGAGTAATGAGAACGACGCAGTGATCACAGAACTGTGCTCTGATTTATCCTGTCAAGCGAGAGAGAGCGAGAGAGGGAGACACAGAGAGAGAGAACAGCATGTCCATGATTTAATAAAAAAGGCTCACGTCGTTACCCTTACCTATCAGGACCAGAGTCCATCGCCCTGCCAGCACAAACAGCATAGTGTAACAGAGGACGCCTGTGGTTGGCATGAGAACCGCCCAATGGAGCCCGTTCCCTACTTCTCCTCTTCTCGCTGTGTGACCTGCTGCATTTGTTCCAGATCCGCCATCGCTTGAGGGAAGAGGATCAGCGAATTGGACATGGTGCGTAGCTGTACTGCGGTGCGGTGTGTGGGTGTTATCGGCAAAGGCAGACGTGTCAGAGAGGCGGCAGGTGGCTGCAAAATAGTCACCCTTCACCTGTTTTGTGTCGAAATGGATGACTGCCTGGTGTGTGTCTGCGTGTGTGTCTGCGTGTGTGTGTGTGCGTGTGCGTGTTGGTAGCAGGCAGGGGGGGTCGCTCCAGGGTTACGGTCTGATTGGCTCTTTAACACATTACAGCTTGATAACTGCATCCGAGACTTGAATATTGGCCAGGATCTGAACACTCTGGCTTCCATTAGTCACAGCAAATTAACGGAGCAGGTCATCATCGGAGACGAAGACGAAGACGAAGGCGAAGAAGAAGACGGAGAAGAGGAGAAGAAGAAGAAGAAGAAGAAGAAGAAGAAGAAGAAGAAGAAGAAGAAGAAGAAGAAGTTCTGGAGAGAATGTACATTTCGAGTCAGATCAAATATTTACTCAAACTTTCCTAACACGGCATCTCATGAGGTACATTTTTATAAAAATGCATATAATGGAATATATATGAGCATATCTAATACATCAATATCCAGCTGCAGATGCCAATCTATAACAAAGCGTCAAGGGAAATTTAAACAAACTCACATCACACATTTGAGACTTTGGTATACTGCGCCTGACCAATTACAAGAATTTAGCCTAAAGGACTGAAGGGAAGATGTGGGCCTGAGCAAGTGTGTGTAATAAATCCAAATAAATCCAAATCCAAGGTCACATGAGGAATGAGATGAGTGTGTAAACCTCTACCTGCTTCTGGAGTCGTGAGATCCAAACAGGTCCTGCGAGGACTGAGGTGTGTGTAAACCTGTATCTGCTTCTGGTGTCTTTAGAGTCCAACAGGTCAAATGAGGACCGTGGTGTGTGTGTGTGTGTGTGTGTGTGTGTGTGTGTGTGTGTGTGTAAACTTTACCTGCTTCTGGGGTCGTTAGATTCAAACAGGTCAAATGAGGAGCATGGTGTATGTGTGTGTGTGTGTGTGTTAACCATTACCTGAGGCAAATCCCGCCCTCTCCAAAGGTCCTTTCCTTGTGTTCAGCTCTTGGCTGGATGCAATAGAATAGACAATGACCAATCACCAGTCTATTCTTACAGGCCAAATGGATCTGAGCACTCTCTGCAAATACAACGCCATCCCAAATGTCACTGATGACGAAGAACAAGGTGAAACGCTGGAATATGAGGTAATTATTCACATGAACCTGGATATTTCTTTCAGTTGTTCTAAAAGCCCCGCAACTGCAGAAATTCATAAAGCACAATATGAAAAACTCGATCGCAACGCAACTTTATGGATGAAGTTTTCAACTCCTTCATGAGGGTGAAGCTATTTGAGTGGAAGTAATCATGTTATTGTTAGAAAGCGGGGGACAATTATGAAAGGGAACTTCTGCCGAGTCGTCTTGTTTAAAACCAAAGGGTCTGGGATCAGCGGCCGCTAATCTCATTGACTTGAAACAAAACGTAATCCTCTTATCTGGTGAAAGTTAGCTTATGAGTCAGTCCTGCACCACCCCATTAACACAGTGGATTAGCCTCTCTCTGCATTATGATTAGATAAGATAAGATGTATTTATTTTATTAATCCCAAAGAAAATTCTTGCGCCAGAGATTGCTCAAAAATTACAACAATTAGTGTCCAGCTTCCATCTAACTCACAGAGCCAAGTTTTACTTTGTTTTAGTCAACCGTCAAATATTCTGTATGATATTAATATTGGGACATTTTTCAGTTCAGTTTCTCAATGATACATGAATAAAACTAAAAATGGTGATAATAGTAATAATAATAATAATAATAATAAAAATAATAATCATCATCATCATCATCATCATACACTAACACTCACACCTCTCAAAGTGATGTTTTCATGTCAACAACATGTAACCTATGCGTGTGTCCTTCGACCACAGACCGTATATCTGCTGGTCTGTCAGTCTCAAGTGCTCTTTCATCACCCGCATCTGCCTCCCATAAAACCTTCAGGAAGGAATTTTAGGAGGAAAAGGAAAAAGGAAGAAAAGTGAGGGAAGTGAGTGAGAGAGAGAGAGAGAGAGAGAGAGAGAGAGAGAGAGAGAGAGAGAGGACAGAGAGAGAGACAGAGAGAGAGAGAGGGGGGGGGGGGGGGGAAAGAGAGGGGAAGAGTTAGAGAGAAGGAGAGAGAGAGAGAGAGCGAGAGAGAGAGGAGAGAGAGAGAAGAGAGGGAAGAGTAGAGAGAGGAGAGAGAGAGAGAGAGAGCGAGAGAGAGAGAGAGAGGAGAGAGGAGAGAGAGAAAGGGAAAGTTTAATCTCACTGCCAAGGTATCTTTATTCAGTAAAGAGTAAATAGTCTGTTAATCAGCTTGACCCTCACTTCACTTTCCTTCTGTTCTTAACACTTTTAATTTAGTATGTTAATATTTCTTTGTTAATTCCTGATGCCAGTTGTGATCTACGACCATATTTGGTATTGACTGTATTGACTTTGGTCTACGTTGGCTGCCTGCATCTGAATGAGATGATAACATAACACTACACTTATGAGTTGATAAGAAGGAACATAAAACTGAGTCAACTTTACACAGTGAGGTGGATTCTGTTAATCAAAACTGCTGACAATATCCTCCTCGATAGCCCAAAATGAAATGCAGACTTAGTTTTTTGTAAAGTAAGTAAAGTAATGCTTTGTGTATTTTTGTTTTGACAGTGTCCTGGTGATCTTGGTGATTTTTAATATCCTATTAATGAGATAGGATCTGAGACAATGAAAAAAATCTACATATACAAGTAAATCTCTGACTGCTGACCACTTATTTTAGACTTAGCATATCTTATTTCAAGTATGTCAACAGTTTGAAAACATCAATGATCCACATTTGAAAGTATATCGAATAGTATGAAATGCTTTCATACTTTTTGGAATTCATTTGACTAATTTGAACAAAATTGAGATTATTGTATAGTTTTTGTTGATAATGTCACTAATTTGACTAGGACAAAAAATTGATCTGAACAAACTAATTAATGCAAAAAGGGTAGGTGTAATAAGCTAAGGCTTCAGACACCTTTTCAGTTAGTATACATGTGTGATTTAAGGCTTACGATTTTAATTGCAATTATGTGTTATTTATTATTTATTTTCATATGTAATTGAGTTGTAGAACTTGGACCGAAATAAACCTAACCTAACCTAAGTCATTTGGCTAGTAGACTTGTAGCAATTAGGCGGCTACTGGGATGGTATGGACTTGGTTTAGTCCTTACATGGGGTTAGTTAGTCAGGGTTAGTAATATTAGTTATGTGATGGAGTTAGTTCTCTAGTCCAGGCCTCACACATTACTGAGTCAAGGAAGAGTTAATCCTAAATCACATCTGTGTTTACTTGTCATGGACAGTCAGAGAGAATATGCTTTTGGGAATCTGGGATCATGGGCCAGATTGCCTAAGTCTTTTTCAAGACATCCAAACCAAAATATAAATGTCCATTTTTGGGGGGTATAACAGACAATTGTATACAGTATATGTACATTGTAGGAATTTGTAGGAAACTAATGGTGTAGGAAACTAACGGGGATTGCCAGACCAATTACATATTGCCAGAACTGATTTCATATGATGCCTTTGGTTCAGTCTTAAAGGACATACAAGGTGAAAGTATTGGACATTTACTCTGTATCTAATTCATTAACTATGCAATCCTAAAAATGTCTTTCAATTCCTTCTTTTCTGTTATGCTGTCCTCTTGGCCAGGTTTCTCTTGCAAAATAGATTTCCAATCTCTGAGTCTGAGTCTGAATCTCTTTAGTTAATTAAAGTTTATTTAACCCTTCCTTGACTCAGTTTAATCAAAATAAATTAATAAATTAAAACAATGAAGTGTGTGCAGTGTTGCAATCGGTGATATGTAAATATTTGAAGCAAAGTTTTGCTTCGCATGAAATTAAAAGAACATCATGATTCTGTAACTAGATGAACTTTCTTGCATGATGTCTGGTTTGGTGTTTTGATTAGGTGAAATCAACATCATGACGACTTCACATGTGGATATTACAGCACACAATACAATCATGTGATAGCTGAACATATTCACATCTACAAACATTTATTAGTGTAAATAATTCATTTTAAATGTATAAAAAACTTAAAAATGAAATGAAGGAAAGACTGATAATATAATAATACACAGACACATAATATGTGTCAGTGTCAATAAATACACTCTGCTACTAGAGGAACAAACTCCTGCAAAATTCAGGTGTGGTCAAGCTTCATAATCCACAACCACACAAACACTGTGATTTCAAAACCATCTCCGGCCAAGTCTTCCACTATTGGACGCTGTGAGTGCATCGCGCTGCAGATGCTGCCATCAGCTGTGTCCCAAACACCAATCAGGACGTCAGAGAGGCACCTCGGCCTAATATGTTCAAGAGAAACAATATATGTGTCCTATAGGGAATCCAGCTGACAGCATGACCAATCTAAGGATTACTACAATTTCTATAGTTCTTGAATTACAACGTGTGTGAAAGAATAGGTTCATGAATAATATTGACTTTGTTGAACTACAGAAGTGACTGCAGTCCGTTCATCACACATTGAAAGCATTAAGAGGCCACATTTGAGGTGGAAAATTTAATCAATTTTTATTTTAAGATCTTTATCATATCCCCTAGACACGGGTGATGCTGAAAAGGTAACATTACATGTAATACATCTGGAGGATTAACATCGGCTAAAGCCTCCGAGAGACGCCCTTAAAGAGACACAGCATCATTTTACTAGGCATCAATCCAGACTCAAAATGTAAACACAACATATGTTAATTGTTTGCCAACCAAATACAAAAGCCAGCAATTGCAACATTTTATTATCTCTCACATGTCATATTGCCATGCCAGCCAAACAATTTCACATTTCACAACAGTGGACTCAATCATCTCAAAGGGAAGCCCAGCGGTACAATTACACTGAGCTGTTGTGCAACCGGGGAAGAACAAAGCAACAAGTGGACACATCATTCTTACAGACAAACATTCCCGCAGCGCGGCCGACACCCCTGCTGCGTGCGTGAGGCCATGCAGGTTTGGTTATGTAACGAAAATGGAATTAAACCATAGCATGAATGGGCATTAGGGCTCCCTGGGTAATTTAGTAGGACTCACGATGTCGCAAAGCTGCAGTGTCCTATATATCAGAGTTGGATGCACAACAAAAACAAGCCTAAAAGTTTGAGGCCTATATAAGGAGCGCAGGAGTCTGTAAAAGCATACACAGGATTTTGCGCGTATCCTTTTGCACTTGGATGGCAGTCATTATGTAATGGATGAGGGGCATTTCTAAACAATTGCCACGGTGGATTTGGGTGACGTTGGGCCTGTCCAAGTTTATAAACGAACTGAACCCATCCATACTAAGTACTGCAGGCCCTGGGCTGTTAGCATACCACCGCATCCCAACCTGAATCCCCGTCGCAAAAGACTCTCTCTTTCTTAACAACCATAACTAGACAAATAATGCATGTGTTGAAATAAGAGGCGGGTGGGTGGGTGGGGGGGTTACAGTATATTGCAGTATATACTGCAACGTCTCTTAGGCCAGTCAATGAGCAGGTGTTGATATGCTCTGGGTCTAGCGCACGGTGTACAACAGGGATGCTATTATTTCAGTATCCGTCCAGGATTTTTAAGGACCCTCTGTGGTCAATAGAGCATCATCGACGTGAGTCCTCCAGCTGTTTGGTATGTAGACTTGGTATGGCACTGTGACTGCCTATGGGGCGCACAACGGAGACTGACAGGCAAAGTGTCAGTGGTCCTAATTAGCTCCAAGATAAGTTTAACAGACATCATTCGCTCGGGACAAAGGACACCAATGGATTTGTGAATAATTTATTTTCTGCTCTGTACAGAAGGAGATTTTAGGGTTTGCTTTCTGTAACAACCTTCTTCGCGAAAGTGCTATGCTGCGAGAATATGATATCGACTTTGCCCAATATTGATAAGTAACCTGCTGGCTTGGGTTCAACTACTTTTTTTCTTTAGTTTGTATTGATGTTCAAATGTTTTGTTGTAGTTTTCTCCAATTTATATGCTAAGAAAAACAGACATTAAATCGATACCAACTGTAAAAGTGTAAACAATAACACAACTCATTCTAAATAATGAATGCAAATTATACTTGGGGTATATTTATAGTGTATGAGCCAGAATGGGGAGCTATTAAAATGAAAGGTCTGTTAAGTATTTTAGGATTACAGATTGAAGGCTAAGTCAGGGCCGGGAGTCTTGACAGCAGGAGATACATGGACAGCCTGTGGTTCTGTGAGCCTTTTGTCTACACAGTTTAGTTATTTTAGTTTGTTATTTCAATATGAATGGGACGACTTCCTTGATGTATCTCTCATTTCACTAACTGGAGGCCTTCACTTTGTTCTCCTTGGAGGAAACAAAAGTTTCACAAGAGTTGATGTTAGATCACATTCAGATCATGATCACAACCTTTTAGACTTTAACCATCAAGGAAATGCAATTATATGACATTCCTCTCTACACAACCAATATTATATTATCTGCACTTAAACCATTCAACCATATTATTCACATAATTGTAACCATGGGTGAGATGAAAAAAAAGACTAAATTAAAGCACAAGGACCCTCACAAAAGTATATATATATATATATCATTTCCTATTTTCCTATTGTATAACAAGATACATTACATCAATTCTGATTCTGCCTGGTGCATTCTGAGCATATAGGAAATTAAATTAATTGGAAATTAATATCTTGCAGAATAGGAAAACCAATGTCCTAAAATAAAATACATATTTATAAGCACCTGAGCAGTGGGATTCTCTATTATTTTTTCGGAATGTCGGTTGGTTGGTTATACATGGACAATTCACCATTTCAACGTACGTCACTTGAAATAATGCACGCATGGGTGATACCTTGTATAACATAACATCCAATTTGACGGTTTTCAAAATGCAAATTATAACCTTTATATTGGTTATATAATATACATTTTGCGCATTGTTTGTATTAACAATACACTAACCCTCTTTAGTGTTCTGCAGCCAGAGATGGGCACAATAAGTAAATAGAACGCATAGCCTACTTTAATACACAATGTGTGAATTGAAAGTCATAACAAACACATACATACGCACGCACATACATCCACACACACACACACACACACACACGTACACATGTACACACACACACACGCACACACACAAATCCTGTGTGAACCCAGTGTGTGCTGCATCCAAGTAGACCTAACCATTTCATTTCCGAGCCATTGAAATGATCACAAGCCGAGTGCTCCAAGGTTTATTAACAAAGATGGCCTGGCTTTTCACTTCTCCTCTGTTTTCATTATGTCATTTCACAATCCCCTTGACAACTGAGGATGCATCCTCCGAGGGGCGGGGCCTTTTGAAACGCAATGTAGAAGACATTCATGTCACTGCCTACTGTTCAAAGGTGGGCCAGTTGAGGCGTGAGATTAAGATGGACAGAATTGTAATAGCACAGAAATAATACAATGAACTCAAAGTTCAAGTTCAATCAAGTTCAAATGTCAAGGAAGTGAGAGCTTTCTCATCCCATAGACCTTGTCAGCCCTGGGGGTTTGCTATTTTAAGATCCAAAAAAGAAAAGCCGCGATAGTTTGATTATACAAACAGATGTATCATATAATCCACTATAACAAAAAAAAACAGACCAGCCTAAACAACGCTGAAACTCAACCGATATGAGATATAGGCCTACATTGATTCCATAACCCGTTCAGCAGGTTTTGTTATCGCTTATCTCAAAGACGCTGGGGAAAATGTGGAAGCATGCGAGTTCAAAGATATCTTTTTTTTTCTTTGTGCTGCTGCTTTCCGCTCAGCGAGATGACTCAAGCCATCGTAACCACAACACCAGGAATCATGATGCAAAGCAGCATCATACATCACCTCACACTAAATATCTGCACATCTAAAAAAAAGTAATACAAAATCCTCCAAAAGCCAAGGTGAATCCGTTGAGTGCTTTTCCAGCCATCATGGCTCATACACACACACATTCATGTTGCTGACGGCAACATCAGGAGTCTGTAGCTCAGGGGCAGTTAGGGGTTTAAAACACATCATCATCACACAACACCAGATTTAGACCAGAGACCATGGATTAGTTGGCAGACGTATCTACTTCCTGAACTCCAGGAAGCCTCCGCAGAGTCTTCCACGCGCCATTTCCCATATAGAGAGCATGGCTATTGTTGTTTATACAAACCCTAACCAAACATTAACAGCAAGAGTTATTGACTGTTTGTAAATGGATATGTTTACATCTCTACGGTCAATAATATGGTAAATTCATATATAATGAGCCAAATCAATTCAGGGGCATAAAGGAAGTGATCCCTGAACTGACTTGAAGATAAACACTGTTATTGAGCTAAGACCAAAATTAAAGGAATTCTGCAGCGCTGTTGCAGCCCTACTACATTGCCTTATATGGGTCTGTGGGAACCGTTTTCTAGCCTAATCTTTACAAGAACATAAATAAAGGCCACAAATTCTCATAATATTATAGACTGACCGAAACCCCCTTTTGCTCAAAGTGCATCGCAAATATTTAAAACATGTCCTGGGTAATATTTGTAGAATAGTGTACATTACCTGATTAAAGTAATTCTATATTTGTCCAATAGAGGAAGTGTTATATACATGCTTGTTATTTCGTCTTTCCCGGATGTGTTTTTAAATGTCGCTCCCTTCGTCCATAAGAACAGGCAGCTCTGAGGAGAAATGAGGTGACATGTTGCCCACCACTGTGCTGCTGTCCATTGATGTCAGATGGAGGAAAACACACCATTAATACAGTGGAAACCATGCGGCTTTACTGGATTCCTCATATAAACCAAGCACACAGTGTCAAGCCTTATACCTTTAAAAGGAAACTTGGCCTTTTTATGTCATAATCAAACGTTACAGATTTGAATTACAGTGATGTCCCATTAAAAACATGACAAGAAATAGAATAGAAAACGGTGTCTGTTCCATGTCCAATTTCTCTATAGAAGCATTACGGGGGGGACGGGGGGGGACATGTCCCCACCACTATTTATAATTTGAATTTTGTCCCCACCACTTTTAAAAATGTGCAAAACAATTGCGATCGAAAAAATCCCCACATACTCAACCGAAACCGTCGCGCTGCCCCCCGCCTTCCGCGCACCAACCCCCCCCCCCCCCCCCCCCGGCGTTGACAATCGCGCACCTCCCCCCCCCATCGACAATCGCGCACCCCCCCCTCCCCACCACTTCTAAAACCAAACTGACTCCCTTGGTTGTGGTCCTGGGTGATCGAGAGAGGAGAGCTCCCATTGTCTCTAATTCTGGTAACAAGTGGCACTAGACATCCATTGTGTGAAAAAAACAAAACACACATGAGATTCTCGCTTCAGCCATTTATCTCAGGTGAGGCCCATTTGCTGCTGTCACACCTCCCTCAGTACCTCCCATGTTACATCCAGCGGCGAGTCGCAGTCGAGAAGCCACCCAAGCAAAAGCAAACGCCACCGCGCGTCATTCTTCATAGCTTTAATCAAAGTTCCCCATGCACCCTATTGGTGGACTTATTGCCATTCAGATTGAAACAGTGCGAAGTCTAACTCATGTTATCTGCTCCCATTTTCACAGCTATAAACATGTTATAAAAATAAATATAAAATGTTCAAAAGCACCATCTTCACCGTTCTCCCAAATATGCCCCCCCCCCCCTCTACGTAAAGGTTGCCAATTGTTTTTACCTGTCCAACATGATACACCTGTCCAACATATCGGGGAGACCACAAACATTTTAATTTTTGTGGTCTCCCCGATATGTTGGACAGGTGTATCATGTAGCTGCCAGGGTTTTATGATGGGATATACCTCATCTCACCTGAGTGAGTGAATACACTCTTCAACATTCTGCGTTATACACACACACACACACACACACACACACACACACGCGCGCACCTGCTTGCAACACAGCTCTCAAGCTCCTTATGATGATGAAACTTTTGGCTGTTGTAATATAGTTATGAGTTAAAACCTTTTCCACTGGGGTTAGGAACACTTCCAAACTCTACATATCTACATACATAGTGTGTTGCGTCCTTTGATAGATGACATGCTTTTGATGAATACGAGACTCAAATTTGGTAACGCAATAGGATAGAGGGATTATTCTGAAAAACCCCTATGTGATAGCGGTTTTTATGAGCAAATGAAAGATATATGGTCATATGCACTATGGTGGAGTATTATATAGATAGATGTGCCTTATTCATTCCAAAGAGGAAATTGAGGCGCTTATAGACTATTGTCTATGCATCATATTGACTGTATACTATAAAAAAATCGTGTCCACTTTTGATTTAATGTTGGGCATAAATGTTACAGTCCAGATGCTCAATAGTGAGCCAATGTCAACCAGCGGTGAGAACAGGGAGTCCAAAGTCATCAGTCAAAAGACTAATCGTGTGCAGGATTGTACCACTTCACAGGAGATTTACAATTAAATGTAAATCATGATAAATATCTTACCCTCTGGGACTGGGAACATTCCCCGAACAAATATGACTCATTATTGTCAGCACTGTATAAAAATAAACCATGTGAAATCGCATAAATTATTGACGATAATTCATTACCACGGTATACAGGACACATTGCATTACGGCAGTCGCTGTGCTCTGGACTGCGCGCTCTATGGTAACTCCAGCACTGGTGTTCACATTATGCTTCACATGCATACAAATCATTATTTTCTTCACAATATGTGAAATTGGTCCTTGCATCGATTAGCCTAAATAAGAGTAGGCATTTTATAGACATCCTGTATTTTTTAGTACAGGTTAATTAAGCATGTTCACTTCATTAATAAAGATAATCACCTCACTGAGTATTTTTAATCAAAGGGTTTGCTCTCCAACTCGCTGGAGATTTGCGCTTAATCTCTCAGCCTCTCTCTCTTTTTTTCCCCTGTGAACCTCATAAAAATTCCCGCACGCCAGGTTTTTGTTTGCCCTCGGGCGAACCATCTGAGGGACGTGAGCAGGAAGCTCATTGCAAAGGTTAAGCAATGCTTTTTTGGAGGACTTCAGGACAGGACAGTGATGGAATAACATGCAATGTGCACACCCTTGTCTCCCCTCTCACACCCTCGTCGCCCCTCTCACACCCTTGTTGCCACTTTAGTTTTTTACAAACCTTGTACTTGTATTTAATTGATAAGGAGACAATTATGTAGTTGTTTTTTTTTTTCAATCAATACAGGGGATGGAATGATCAATACAAAAATCATTCCATATTTAAGAGGGCTCAGCTAATATAGATCTGGTATGGATCTGGACTCTAGCCAGGAACCCAAGGTGAGTGTGTCAGTGCATCATGAAGAATAACCATCCAGATAAACTTTACTCCTAGCCTAGAAGTGTTTACACACGTCGCAAGAAGTGAGCAGTTTTGACAAGCTGTCCAATATCGCCCTGCGTTGTGAATTAATATTCACACAATCTTAGAAGGTATGCACCCTCCTTTTGTTTTGGCACAAACACAAAGCAAAACTATTTTGCTTGACATTCGTGTAAAAAAAATAAAAATAAATCGTAAAACAAAATCGTAATGCAGCACCCACCCACAAAAAAAAACAAAAACCTTCCCTTCAAGCAACATCTGCTCATTCCAATCAGCCCTTTTATCATGACATGCACTGCGGACATCCTCGTCTGTATTCAGGAGCAGTGGAGTTCACAGCGGGTGGGTGCGTGGGCGTGGATACGGGTGGGTGGGTGGGAGGGGTGCAGTGGGTTCACGTGCGTGGGGAGTTATAACGTGCACTCCTGTTCCCTCCCAAGTGGGATCCCGCTAGATCCCCCCACCGTGACATTGGGATCGGTAATCCGTCACTTAGGCCTCGGAGAGAGTGGTCTTAACGAGGACGAAAGGGGGGAGGGCGGGGATGTCACGGCTGTTCAGTACCTTAGCAGAGGTGGGATTGGTTGTGGAATGTAAACAACCAAGAGATATAACAGCCCAACTCCCTCACGCTCGGCGAATTGTGGCCATACTTTGGAAAATCAGTAATTGTGTTTGGCATGTAAATAGTGTGACGTTTATCAAGCCTATTCGTGTGTGCGCATGTGGGTATATAGAATTTCTCCTGGTAACAAATTAGCTTTGGGAGTTTGAGAGGCTGGCTACAGGGGTTAGGAGCCAAAACGAAAATCCCAGTAAAGTATACCGCCGCTAACTGACACTTCTTATATTGTTCCAGCATTGCAAAATTCCGACGTTGATACAGCAGTTGGAAGGAAAGAGAAATACCATGACCAAGCCAAGTCTGCTTATTATTGATGGGGAATAACATCAAAATAAGCTTCCACGTCCCCTTAATGTTTAGGAGCTTGGCTAGCACCCGGATCATCCCAAATCCCCTTCTTTATTTCATATGGAATACTTAGAAGGACCATCATTGTTTCACTTCAGACCAGAGTTACTTCTAGAAGCCTCCAAATCCCCAGACACGAGAAATGTGGCAGGTCCTACTGAAAAGGTGACTGATGACTGGAAAAGTGTGCAAATGTGTGTATATCTTTCCTCTGTCTGGAATCAATATCACCGCATGCTTCAGTGCTTCCCAAATCCAGGCAGAATTCAGGAAGCCCCCTTCTGCTCGTCTCCCGCACCTTCCCCACGATCCCTGCTGTTCCCTAAGCCAGACGTCACTTTGAAGGAAGCACAGGGACCTAGGGGGATGGTGGTGGTGGTGATGGGAGTGGTGGTGGTAATGTTGGGGGGGGGGGGGGGGGGGTGGATGGATGTGGTGAAGTGGAAAGAGCAGCTCATGCGAGCTGATGAGTGACGTGACACCTATGGTCACGTCTGGTCTGTCTATTAACCCTTACATGCAGGGGAGTCGCTCTCTGGCTCAGTGGACCACCAGCGGGCGGTGTCCCTGGAGTGTCAAAAGGGACAAGAGGCACAACTGATTCCGTGCCTAAAATCAGTTGTTCCCTGCCCCCCCGAAGAAAGGTGTGAAGCAAGCTGTTTTTAGTTACGCATGGGGTCCATGTGTTCCTGTTCAGTCCTGTGTAACATACAATCCGAAACAACCATTCAACAGCCTTTTGTCAATGTTTACTACCCGTCGCTCGCATGCTGGATTTTGTTTCACGTTCAGAAAAATCATTTTGGAAAAAGTTGTTTGTTGAATCGAACTGCTCAACGTTCTCCGTTTCCTTTCAAGACAAACAAAGGAGAAGGGGGATAAAAATCTAGGGGGAAGAAAGCTATTTTTACATAAGTACTCAGTCGGAATTAGAAACGGCAGGCGACTCCCCTGGCCGCCTCTCGCTTGCACTTACAGTGAGACGGACAAACAGCCCAGCCGTCAGGCAAACACCAGAAGGCGGTAGATTGTAGATTAGCAATGAGACAACCTAATCACACATCCAGCCACTCACTGTGCGAAAAGGTCAAGGGGAATTCAGTTTGCATCCCTCACAGCCCTCCTTGCCCCCCTCATTTTTACAACCACTAATCAGGGGGTTACAACCAGACACGTCCACCGGTCCCAAGTGAAGCCCAGCAGAAGGTCAGAGTGTTACAGGAAAACATTATGGTCCTTGTAGCTCAGTTTAACAGGCTCGTCTTTGGGGAACATCTACGTCTAAATCCCCAAATACACTATTCACGTGTATAGGGATGGAGGGGAAAGACAGAGCGTGGAGTTTGGCTTCAAACTCCACAGTCTTGAGTTTACATTGAGATTACTATTGCCAAATACAAACCCAGCAATATCGTGGACCATAAGATATACAGCGGTGAAACCACCAAAGGCAGACACAAGAGAGCAAAAGGCTGAATATGTAGACTTTAATTATATACCAAGAGCAATTGCATACAAAGTGGACACATGAAATGAAAACATTTAAACTATGATGACATCACGTCAGAATGAACACTCGAGCGAAAGGGGGAATGCGCATGACATGTAAATAATTTCGTATTATGCTCGACGGCAAACCAAAAGGCTAATTGATATCGACATGTTTGATGCGAGCTGTCTCTCCCTCTCCCTCAGTCAGTCCATACTTGTCACCGAATTTGTCCTCAGGTTTTGCGGCGCCGTTTTCCCAAGACGAGCAGAGGAGACACATCCTCGTCCCTGAAGGTAGGAGGGCGCTTCCGGACTGGGGTCTTCTTCAAGCATCTGGGGAGGAACACACAACGCTGTTACCCATGGTTGTTGAAAACGGTACCATATTGGTTCAACTGGTGCTTGTAGGCACATATTAGCCGCCCAATAGGCCAGCAAGTTACCGTAGCAGGTAACTCTGTATAGACAGGCAGCAACTTATGTCCATTTTTATGTTGTTATTAATCATTATTAGGTACTGTTCGATTGAGAGTTGTAAATCTTAAGCCCAAAGCGTACGGCTGTGTCGGGACAGAGGCAAAATAATGTTTTTAAATTTCCGCATCCAAAATAGACTTGAGTCCTATATCACCTTGTTCCCAGGCATTCTCATCTCACAAAGGAACACCTGGGATGGGCTGCTTCAAAAGTGAGTTCTTGGCGAGAGGGAGGGCGGGACTTTCAGTTACATGGGTTTATTTTCTATTTCTATTTTGGTGTGCTTTGCGACTTAGCCCTTAATCACAGTTACAGTCTCAAATGGCATCACAGGCCATTTATTTATGACACCCCCTAACCCAAGCCACCCAAAGGGCAAGAAAAAACTATTTTTCTTTATTATCCTTTATCATCAGGAAGAAATCTTGAGAAGGAACACTGAGTGAGGGATCCCTCCTTCCAGGGATGCATAGGACTGCAATTGGTGCCATAATTGACACATAGTATTACAAGCAGACATTTTAAGTACAAATAATAAAAAAGTGTAAAGTATAAAAATGTATTTTGTCCATGGTGATGAGGTGCTGGCTGGTGAGCAAGCAACTTTCTTTCAATTTGCCCTATTCCACTGGTTTCTTTCTCCTCTTTTTTTATCAACCAACCTGAGTGAAAACCCTGCAAAGGGAGGAAATGAGTGAAGGATGAAAAAAGTAATTAAGGGTAAGAAAGTCATCCAAAATCACTTCCCCCACCATTTCACGTTGCTTAAGGTAAGCAGGCGGGAAAACATCATTCTGACAAGTGGGGAAATTGAGAAACTGTAATGAATGCCCTGATTTCCTTTTAGCTGCTGCTACACTGTTTACACTACCGTACAGTCAATTACTAAAGTATATTTATTTTAAAAGATAGGTCAACTGTTTTATTTTGGGTTTTTACAACCAGATCTCAAATTAACTTTCCCTATAATGTATGGCTGTGTTGAGCAGAAACCTCACTGATAGCCTTTTTAAGTAATATCCCTACTACACTCGGGGGATAATTCCAAGAATTATTTTAACAACAGTGGTGATGGGAAATTCACAACATATTTTTGCCTTGTCTTAGTGTTTTGTATTAATTCAGAAACTGTTTTGAATAACACTCTTTTTTCCTACAATCACTAGTGTATGCCATGGTAAAAATAAATAAATAGTCATTTTTTTGTTAGACAAAAAAGAAAAGAATCATTGTTTCCTTGACATACTGAACCCTCAGGGGTTCTCGTAATACAACTGTTGTCGTATTATGTGTACACTGACATTGATTAATTAAATATTGACGCCTCCTCCCAGACGCCAGGTCGTGAAGACTGAATGCGTCGCGGTCAAGCATGGAGTGTGCCCCGTCTCCAGCCCAAGTCAGGGCAAGATTTTCTGATGCAATAATGATGCCTAATTTCACATGGTGACCATCGTGAAAGAAAAAAATGTCGTATAGTCTGATCCTAGCATAAGGAAACATTTATCATATTTGACAAGAATATCGCTTGTGCCATCGCCTAAATGACCGCTATCTGCTTCTAAATGACAGCTCTTCCTTTTGTTTGTCTTTGAATGACCTGGAGGAGCTTTTCCTCAGTGTTACGTTCAGGCCAGGCATGTAAGACCCTCTCGGGGACTAGGCCAAGTTGGATCAAGATGAACACGATAAAAGAGGAGGATGGAATTACCCTTGTCTTAAGAGTAGAGAGAAAATCCTCCTTCTCCTATCAGATAACCTCCTGGAAATGCAAGTGTGTGTGGAGGGGGGGGGGGGGTGCCCTTGGACCCCCGGTGCCTCGCATGTGGAACCACTTACAACTTCATATGTGGAGCTTTTCACAGTAAACTCCCGACATGTCATCCCCAAAATCAGCGACGATGTTGTTACGTCTCTCCACGTTAACGAGGCCGTGTTCAAAACAAAATTCCACCTCTCTGGTCACATTGGGAACCCATCACAAGAGGTGATGCTCTCACGTTGCTGGGGGGAATTAACCGGTATGCATGAAGACAGCCGTTTGGTTCAAGAACCCTCGTCTCCTTTGCCCGTGTGTTTGACAGAGGAGGAGTGAAGGGGAGAGTTTGGCTTTGAGGGCAAATGTCCTCTGGCCCCTCTGGCATCACACCGCGCTCCGAATGACAAGTCACAGGGAGGTGGCGCAGAGGGATGACATCATGCATACACAGTGACAGCTTTGGACTTCACCGGAAAGGTCGCTTGGACAAAAAAAAAAAAACCTGAGGGGAACCTTGATTATCCATGCGAAGAGGAGTGGAAACATGGTCCGAAAATCAAAGTCAGATGTATCGCCACGGGTTGAATGTTTTGTTCCTCCTGTTCCTCACTTACACGTCGGAGACGCCCTTGAAGCCGGCTGCCTCTTTCCCCTGGTTAACGACAAGTAGAGGACCGCTGAGGAATGCGCTTCTCTCTTTTTTTTATTTTACACTCGACGCCCATTTTCGGTGCAGTCTTTCTATCATTACTACTATACTTGTCCCCGTCTCGATTTCTCAATCTTTCATTCTCTCTTAGTCACACAGACATACACACACCTCTCAGGAGGGGCCAGAACATCAGAATGATGGTAGTTGGTGCCAAAACCGCTGAAGTTTAACGGTTCTCCACGTGATCCGATTTGAAAGCACAAAGTTCCATTTGAGGAGAGTGTCTCGTTTAACGCCGTACTTTCCACACTCGAGGGAGGATCGATTGCACAATTTTACAGAAACCTGTTATATTACCGCATAAAGTATAACCCTGTGACAGTTCAAAAGAAAGTAAAACTCATTATACGCACGGCCTGTGACCCTGTAGGTGTTCCGCTTTTACTGATTGACTTTATTATCAACGAGCGTCTTTGGATGGATTCCTGCTGAAGAATCCATTGTCCACCTCCATCTGTGCTTATTAGTTTATAAACTGACTTGTGCACTTTGTTGTTCTCTGCGGTTACGCTGAATTTAGAATGCACTTTGTTGAGATGTACCATCCCTGTGTCTCTGAGATGTACCTTTCATCCACCGAGATTAAAAAAAACAAGAAAACGTACCGACCTAGAGTACTGACTCCTATAGCTACTCTGCACTCTGCACGCAGTTGTTGTTTTAAATCTGGTTGTGCAGTACATGGCATTTTTTGTAGTTACTCTAATTTTCATTGTATGCTTTGATTCTTTGCAGGCTCACTTGTACGTCGCTTTGTATAAAAGCGGCTGCTAAAATGACTAAATATAAATGTCAAATGTAAACGTAGTTAGTACGGCTGACACCAAAGAAAACAATTAACATGCACAATCATGCACGCGCAAACACACACACACAAAGTCTGTAAAAACACAATGTACAAATGTTCAACCAGACCTCAGAGGAGATACATTGCCAAACCCCAATTCTGATATGATAATGTCATAAGGAGCGGTCTGGCTATGTGATATTGTATCAAATGACATCTGGATAGCATCTTCAGGTTACTGGGGAACTGATTTTAGCTAATTGAAATACAAATAAATATTAATACCTGACGTTAGGTCATGGATACCGAGGACCGGGCCGTTAATGCAATTTGAGAAATGTACACAGTTTTACGAGTACAGCTTAAAAAAGGAGTAGCACCGACTGAGACGTTACGTACATCTAACATACAGTACATCTAACAAAATGTGTGCATGCGCGGTGCAGCTGTTCTGAGCTTTTATCTTTATGCCAGCACAAACAGGCTGGCAGATGGTCTAATAGCCTCAGGAGAGTACATTGAGGTCTAATCAACCCAAAAACACCAGCATTGGCCATTCCCCCTTATATAAGCAAACACAGGAGCGAGATACCGTTTATGAACCTCGGCCTTGATACGGATGGCGGTGAATACATAGAACTTGAGGTAAGGTCTTTGAAAGAGGATTGGCTTCACGACAACTACTTACGCAACGTCTCTCGCAGGTTCCGGCCCGATGATGTCTGACAATGAACTGTAATGAGATAAAAATAGAAAAGTCTGAGTCTAAGTAAGAGAGAAAAGACATCGAGACAGTAAGAATTACACTGGCAAAGATATGACTAAACTGTACGTGAACCACTTAAGTGAAGAATAAAAAAACAACCCTATAGACAGACATTCAGAGCGAAGTCAGCAGAGACACGACTAAAACGTGTAACACACACAGTGAACACCTTAACTAGGGCTCCGATAGGGAGACGATATAAATAGACTGTCTATCTATCACTGAAGATGTGCCACCCTATGGACATGATGGTCTCATTCATCTGGCTTGGCCGGTTTCAACTCACCCATCGCTGTCTAATCAGTCTGTTTTCTGTCTGAGGGGAACATCGCATCTGCGGGTTTGCGATTTGAATCTGTATCTGTGTGTGTGTGGGTGTGTGTGTGTTTGGCATTAGAAGGAAACAGGAAAATATGTTAATTGTTCTGATTCATCACACATTATGTGTCTGGCTCATATTCCCTACATCTTAAGGATAGGAGCTAAAAAGTAGGCAGGGCGAGAGTGAGAGTGAGAGAGAGAGAGAGAGAGAGGTAAAGCCAAGGACCAAGATAACATGGTACCTTGCTCTAGGTCTTGGCTAGAATAATGATGAGCAGGAAGGAAATGTGTGGAAAAATACTGGGATGTAAACAGGGACAGAGGTAGACCAAGTAGGGTTTACGAGGTGCACCTGAAGAACAGCTGATAATGTGTTAAAAGTAAGGCTATACTGGATGTCAGGCTGGCTGAGGAAAAAAAAATTCTAAAAGTTGAAAGTGGTCCAAGGTCTGGCAATGGGGGATTTGTATGGTGGAGAGAGCCAGGAGGTAGGTTAGCACCTGCAGAAGGGTTGGAGCCCTCAGTGGAAGAACATGCATGGAAGCGACAGCTGCAGTTGATGGCTCCAAGGGAAAATTTGGCAGGCTGGGTGGGGAATTGTGATGAGGCTGGGCCATTAAACGTGTGTCTTGTGGAGCGTGATCACTCTGCGGAGGGGAAAGAGCAGGCTCGCTTAGCGAAAGGTGCCGCCGCGACGAGAACAAAGCGACAATGTCAAGCTGTAGAAATTAAACCAAGTCAGGTTCTGTTGCAATGAAAGGACCATGGGTTCAAGCTGAAGATCATGTGGCGCGAAGCGGGCGAGACAAACAATGGCACATTTGTATACATGTTGTTTGTCTGTCCACAATGATTTTATTCCCCCCCCCCCCCCCCCCGATATCTGGCAGACTTCAACATCTGTGTTGCTTTTAAAGAGTCAATTCCCACTTAAAGCCACTGGAAACCCAAATCCACGTCTTTGTTTTAAGTATGTCATTTGTATACATCTAATAAGCACTCAAACAAGTCATAGGAATGAATCTTATTCCAAATTTGAACTGCTGTCATTTCTTTTTTTTGTGTGCTTTCTGATACCAGTTTAAATTTAGGCGGGATTAAAAAGGGATTAAAGACGTCATTAAACTGTCGAACCAATTGGTTCATAGATTTCCGGAAACTCCTGGATGAACGATGAACCAACCAATAAGATGCACCTTTTCGCTTCCACACATAAAAAATATTATATATTCATACCACTCCATCTTATATACATGCAACAAGGACATTTGGTAAATAGTACTAGCAAAATCAAACCACAGGTTCACAAAGATTATTTACTATTTATACTTTGAAGACTGGGATTACAATGTCTGCGGCAGCTACAGAAGATACAGACCAGCCGGCTGATGTGGAAGTGTGTGCAAACCAAACACACGTCATGTTCGACCAATATGTAATGGAGACATTCTTCTAGGATACGGTGATATGGCAACTAACTCTGAAATTAAATTGTATTACAGGTATACATTTCTACATTCATTACTTGTTATTGCAATGCAAACATGTACATTTGCATATTTCTCAGACGGTGTGTTATACTGCTATACTATACTTGGTTTGTAGATTATTTAAAGGAGGCGTGGCTAGGTAGATCAACCATGTCACTGACACTCCCACACAGTCCTGATCATAGCGTTGATCAGCAAAATGACGGTTTTATGAACAAACATTTAGAATATTGATGAACGTTTATTCATACTCAGATTTTGGTATACGCACAATAAGGCATTTAACTTTTACATCATGTATGCAAGCAACATTTTTTTAACTGGTTGTCAGAGGCTTTACTTAACACATTTGTGTTATAGAAATACTACACTTAGATACTTTTAGAAATATTAAAAGAAACAGCCTTATTTGTTCAGCATTTGAGCAAATGTAAGCCAATGCCAATATCTACCTCAAAAATCAATATCAAGCCCAATGGCTGATGAACGGAGGGTCGTAAACTCGGAGATGTTACGTTGCAAATACAATTTGCCCCGAAATGTCATTTAATTAGAGGCTTAGTAACATAGTTAGTAACATAGACAGCCACAGATACACTTCTATCCAGCACTAGAATTAACAGCACCATTGTGCCTTGTGCGTAACTGTAACGGCGACAATGGCGTCAGGCACCAACCATTGTCGGCCTGACTGTGGTGAGCCTGACTGTGGTGAACGTGACAAAGGCTTTCATGCCGAGCATTACGTTACATATTGTTCCGTCTGGCTACGGGTTGGTGTGGTTATGTTCAGGCTGAGGGTGAGTTCCCTTTGATTAGATCACGTTTAGCCACAGAAGCCCAGGGCCATCCAAAGTTCAAGGCAATGCTCCCGCTGCAAAATCGTTCATAGCCAAACACAAGGGGTCTCAATGGGGGTGGTGAGGCATCTTAAAAAAAATACATGAAAAAAAGTGTTGTGGTCGATAACTGACAAACCATCTCCATCCTCCCCAAGAGGATTTTGTGAAAGTGATACTGCAGCAGACAGTAGTGTGTGTAGTGTGTTGTTGATGAAGCAACCAATAGGTTGCAACACTTTTGTTGCCCCTGAAATGTGCCTGAAACTTAAACTTGTATGGTTCTTTAGTGTTATACTTCTAGTGGTTTATAAGGTTTGTACATATAGGTCCATAATAAAGGTTTTAACCTTCAAACATTTTCTATGCATCTTCCCCACGAATGTAGCAAGCTAAATGTTGAGAAATCAAAACATAGTACTGGTAGTTAGCATCACCAGTTAGATGTACTTTTGCGGGCAACTCATCCCGCTTTCTTTCCAACTGCCATTAGGACTCTGAACTATCCCTGTTAGCAATGCACTATTTTTATAAATACTGTATATCCCTCAGTTGTTGTATTTAATAAGTTGATGTCTGTCATGCCTTTAATGTTGAGCAGAACTGTGCTCACATGCTGTACTGAACCCAAATTCCATGACCTTGGTCGTGTGGTCACTAAAGCAACTTGAACTTGCAATTGAACAGGTCACATTCTAGCAGGGCATACACTACTGCCTACCTATTCTGTGATTAATTTAGCAGTAGAACAAGGCCCACCCATCCCCACTTGAAAGATGGCAACATTTCAAAGAGCCTTGAGTTGTCTCTTGTGTCAGATGGTGATGATCAGGAGAAGATCACAGGGCAAGGGATAAGGGTAGAAAAACAGTACCACTGCTCACCCCCTGTGGCGGATGCCATGCTCCAGTAATAGGATCCAGGACATTAAGCCCCATGGGGAAGAAAAACACAGTTGTTGCTTCAACACATCCATTAAAACCAGATAAAACCACATTCCTCGCATTCTTAAGAAGAAAGTTACACCATAAAACACAGAGCTTGTAAGTGACAGAAGTGAACTGTTATGGGGGTGTAAAGAGCACTAACGCCATACATGGAAAAAAGAAAACAACTCAAGAGACAATTTTATGTTATTTAAAAGGTGATGATTTAGGGGAGCATGAGGAACTGACCAGTACCAAGAAAACAGGAGAAGTGGCCAATTGTTAATCTTCCTTTCTCACATTGAGCGATATATCAGAGTCACGGTGGATTTGTCTCTTCGCCTGCTGGACAGAATCATTCATTTCTCAGAGGCACCAGCACTGCTGCAGGGATTTATAAGGCCTTGTTCAATCAGTCAGAATACAACGCACCTGGCCCGCTTGATGATTCAGTGAGTGAGTGTTGACAAGCCTGAAGGGTTGCAGTGACAGTGATATATATATATATATATATATATATATATATATATATATATATATATATATATGGCATAGAATATCACGATGAATGATCAACCACCATTACATTTGCTTTGTCAAACAAGGAATGCAACTGTGTGCCATTCATGTTTGTAATCAGATAAAAGTTTGAAGTACACATCTTGCTTCAAACTCACTATGATATGCTCACAACCTTGATTGGCGGAGCACTGGATGGCATAAATAAAGTAGATCTGAATTTCAATATGTACTGAATCAGAAAAAAATAAATATGAACGTCCAACTGCTTGTATGGACATTAGACCTGTGTTCCTATGTGGCGCGTCTGATCACAAAAATCGCATTGAAACGACAAGTGTAAGGGCCATTGTCACAGGGACTGAGACAAGCTTGAAATCTAAATTAAACACCCAACATTGATTATTACAGCAAGGAAAATAGGCAATGTTTTGGGTAATTGAAAAAAAAAAGGTTGTTACCAAATTGTAGTTAACCATACGGCCGCTAACAACATAAGTCAGGGGTTCTCAATCTCTTTCAAGCCAGGGACCCCTTAGAATGGATACATATTTACAATGATCCCTACCATTGTTATAGTTTGCAACCAGAATCTAACCCATTGAACATGTACCTGAAAAAATATATTGTCCTTGTATTACTTGCCAGTATTGTATTAATAACATGCATTGAAAATATTGTGCTCCCCCTACTGGCTCAATGAACTTTCAGGTTATGTCCCCCTTGAAAAACAAATGATGTCGTGAATAATTATCTCAAAGGTACACTCAATTTAATTTAACATTTTTGATAAATTACATATGAGTTTTATTAATTATTATGCAGACCCCTTGTCCATATGCCACGGACCCAATAAGTGATACGCCTCGTAGCGACCCAGGGTCGATTCCGACCTGCGATCCTATGCTACATGTTTCCCCTCTGTTTCAAGTCTTATCCTGTCCATAAAGGCATAAAAAGATGATAAAATATATTAGGAAAAAAAATCTCTGACTCTGATTTCTCCACAGGACATGGAATGCAACTCTGGGGATAAGAACAAAAAACAATCTTTTTACATTGGCAGTTGGAGAGAACATTCATATCTTCCCTGTATCAACAATTATTGGTACTTGTTTTATATATAAACACTTGACTTCTCTCATTTAAAAGTGGCTATGCAGATTGATTTCAAATGATCTGATCCAACAGCGCAACTAACCACCGTAGTATTAACGTGAAATAGGACAAATTTGATTGAGCAGCAAATGGTGAAATTATAAACACAGCAAAGAGTAAACTATACTACGATTAGTTACATATGTTCCTAATCCTTCACATTAAAACAAATATGTACAGATTATAGACCCATGTGTAGTGCGATGCAGGGTGCAACATGCACCATATCCCATTTATTGCAGTGTAATTGAATGTGGACAAATAAAACAAACAATGGCAAAATAAACAAACCAAAAGTGAGCCAAAGTGCAGCCAAAGTAAATTTATACCAAAAAAACTAAACAATTTAGCTAATGTATCAAATGGAGCTGCGCTGACTCACTTAAATATAATATCAACCTCACTATCAAATCCACTAAGTGATTTTGCAATAAGCTGGCCATACTAAATAGAAAATATGAATTATTTGTCCCAAGTTTCACTACCTTGAATGCACAATTTGAAGGATAATGAATAGTCAGCAATAGCAATCTCTCTCTCTCTCTCTCTCTCTCTCATCATTACATCTAGCAACAGCATTGCTAGATGTAATGCAAGAACATAAACAAAATAAATAAATAATAATAAATAACTAGTTTCTAAATTGCTGTACTCAATACAAACTCAATGATAAACTGGGTCCATGTGTATTTTACACTTCTACAAATCCAAATTAAATTCAAAATGTCTGTTACAGACATTGTAATATCAGTGACTCATTTTAATAGGCTATTAAGGTGACACTGTGTGTATAAAATAAGTTTATCCTCTGGACGACCACTGAGCATACTGTGATTCCCTATCAACTTTTATGAGGGGGATACACCAACGCGCCTGCGACTACAATCGCAGATCCAACAGACATTGATGGGCTCCTCTGTGGGAGGAAGGTCAGCTCTATGCGCTTCACTGTAGGCACCGCGGACCAAAAGCTATCAATATCACTTAAAGAATGCCGCTGAGGAGCTGGTTGGCGGTCTTGAGTACAAGCCGGGGAAGAGTCGGGCACAAGGCAATCAGACCCGGCAGGCGATGGGTTGCCTTCCTTTGTAATTACACACAAATGTAAGGGGCTCCTGCTAGGAATTTAAAGGTGCACACCTGCATCGTTTGATTCACTTGAAGCTTGACTTCTGGAAAGAAAAGGAGGGGGTGGGGGGGGGAATACTGTGTGGTCCTAACACCTGGGCCTCAGGCATCAAGAGGGGAAATCTGACCGAAAAAAAAACCCTCACCGAAATGATGATTTGTTGCCCGCTGTTCGAGAATGTATTTGAAATATTTTGCACAATACTTAAACCTCAAAGTGTTTAGTGCTGGTAAATGAGTAAAGTCAAGTGATAACATATTGGGTAGTTTTTACTTAGAGCATGTGCATGTAGTCCAAATGTAGACAACAGTGGACAGAGATTCAGAAATAAATGAACCCAAACTGATTACAAATGTTTTCAGGTATAGTGTATCATGTATCGTATTTAACTGCCGAAAGGTTTGGGCCTGAAATGTTTGGTTTCTTTTAATAAAGAAAAAAATAAACTAAACCATGTGTTATCTGTCCTGTCAAACATAATTAGCTATTGACCACATGTGCACAAAGACTCAGTTTCCAACTGTGGGCAAGCAAAATACAGCAACCGTTTGCCACTGCAAATCAATGTCGCAAACATCAATGAACATAAAATGCATGAAACTACCAAAGAAAATGTGCAAAAACCCCTTAGTGAAAAAACTTGCCTGCTTACAATGGATCGTTTGGACTTCGATGGCACTCTACCCTATCAGGGTGATGGGAAACCAGGTATGTGGTTATTAATACAAATGGAAAGCCACCACAAAGCCATGAATGCAAATGTTCCCGTCATCAAGGGAAATGCTGGACGAGTACATGATTAAGTACCAAAGGAATCTGCGCATTACTGTTAATGATGCCAGCAATTATGTGAACATAGTGAGGAAACGTTCTAAGATTTTTAAAAAATGGTGAATATGCACGGGTAGGGTTGGGTACCGAGAACCGAGTGGTACCGGTGGCAACAAGGTCGGTACACTACATTTCTTTCGGTGCCTCATTTTGGTTACGCAACAATACTCTCACCCTTTTGTCGTCGGAAAAGTTCCTCTCTACTGCTGCCCAGCTGCAGCCATCATATCTAAAGTAAAACGCTCTAAAGTATGGCTTTACTAAAACAAAAAATTACAGCAGCACATGTAACAAGTGCAATATTTTGTATAAGGGGGGAAATACCTCCAATTTAATTAAACACTTGACGCTGTACAACATAAATATAAGGGATGACAAATTCGTGGTGAAATGGCAGACGGTGGAACAACCAAAGTAAAGCCAATCTGATGACCAACCCAGTTCACTTTTCATATTACATACTATTACATACTAAATCATTTGTATCTGCATGTCTCCATTATAGACTGATGTCTTGTGTTTGTGGTTGAGGTTCAGGAAACGGAAAGTGATCCGGTCTGTCTTTGCGACAGCGGCGCAAAAATAATACCACTTGGAAACATTAGGGTGGGAAAAGTTGAAAAGTTGTCTACAGCCACTCTAAGTTATGCTAATGTATTAATACAAATGGAAAGAGTAACTGAAACTATAAACAAGACTATTTTTTTTATAACCTACAGTGACAATTTTATTATTATTGATATTATTTATGTTGTTGTTTAAATAGGTCTATACTTTTTCATGAAGCCTAAGATGCTCAGGTCTTACCAAATAAGTTTCCATTAAAAATGGAAGAATTTCAACAATTGAATCAGTCGTTTGGTCTTTATTTTAAAGAAGGTGTCATATTGATTCTGGCACTGTTAGAAACTGGTACCTTTTCAAAGAATCAGTGTTGGCATGGCATTTCTATATAAAGGAAAAGAAAAAAGAACCGTTTAGGAACCGGCGTCGTTTTACAGGAATCGAAATCGAACCGGAATCAAACTATTTCAAACGATACCCAACCCTAGCCACGGGAGGTTAGCACATCAAGTGTACATCAAGCCCACCTTGTCAGAAGAAGGACTCACTCTCTCGCTCTCCCCTATGCGAGGGCTACCGCAACACAAAGACCTCCTAGTGCACCAGTAAAAGGCAGCCTGTGGTCAGAGTGTGACACTCACCAATGACAGCTACAACAGTATTACGTGCTAGATGGGGAAGAATAAAAGCGCCTTGAAATAAAATGAAATATTACTTTAAGCCTTGGCACAGACGAGTGCGTGAGTGGTGAACAATGTGGCTCATAGTTCGGGTAGAAAATCAAGTTTCTTTCAGTGGGAAAAACTGCCATGCACTACACATTATGTGACCATTATTATAAGAAATATATGGTGGGTGGGTTACGTCGACTGGACAAGGTCGTCTAAGTAAAGTGTGCACAACAATTCAATCCAAATTGGATGTGACTGCAGGGATCCTTGACGGTTGTTACTTCAAGGACGTTAAGCCATACAAGATGTTTATAGAGATTGTTACTGTTTAAGCCCGAATAAATACACGAGAGAAAAACACAGGCAAATTACATCTCAGAATCAAAGTAGTCTTAAGTTAACATCATTGCTGCAACCTTTCCTGGAGAACACATCATGACAAAACTAATAAACAAAATTCTAACAAAGGCAATACCAGCAAAACAACCAAAAATGGTTCTTTGTTAAAGACCCTGTAAAGCAAATTCTGAGATTTTTTCTAAACAAATTACTAACATTAGAAAGTCATTGCTGAAAACATGTGAAAAGACTGTATAACCATTTATTGTTGAATTGTGGAGTTTTTCTATTTTTCACTATCACGTTCAGGATTTTATGGCAGGGTTTAAAGGGTACATGACGACGTAATGCGCAACCCTAAGCATTGCCCTGCCCCTAACAAGCAGAAAGCGACCAGAGTTGCATCACTGCTTGTCACGCTCAATCGCGAGTTTGACAGTTATTAGTTGAGAGGCTCCGCCACCCATGCGCAATTGGGCGTGGTTTAGCAACTTCAGTGGACACGCCCCCCTCAGAGCTGAGAATAATGTGTATTTTTTCACGATTTTGAATCCTCATTGTATATACTTGGCGACTTTTTTCATCATCCAAATTTGGTGTGACAAACTCTAAACACATTTACTTTTGTTTTACAGACTTTAACATACAAATGACGAGAACAAGAAAGTCCAGGGGTGTAATAGAAGTGCATGAGATAGTGTGCCATGCCTGGCGCTCACCTGCTAATTGAAATGTCACTTCCAGCGGGACTGACAGCTGCCACATCCTCTGCTGCTGATTGCGGCTCTTCCGTGTTGGTTTGCCGCAATGCGATGGGCAGACCCTCACTTACTTCAGTGGCAGCCTTTGATCCTGCAGCTAAATCAAAGGGTGACCACAGGTTGGTATATATAGTATACATTTCTATAGGATCCACAAGCACAGTTTTGATTACAGACATACAGACATCGTCTGAGTGTATGTAATTTAATTTAAAACATCCCAAAGTATATCCTGGTGACACAGCGTTGCCGTTTCACTGCATGCTTTCAATGAGAATACAAATCATGGCTCCCTCCGTACCTGTGTGGTGTGATACCTCTGCCACGTCTCCTTCTGTGACCACTTCCTGTTTGACCCGAGTCTTCAACCGACCTCTGACCTGAGCGACAAGGCGGGAAAATTCGGTGCAATGTTTCTTTCCTGTAAGACAAATGCGGGACAAAGTTAAGAGCTATGGGGATCTTATTACACAACGGGAAAAATGTCTCCTCAATCCACCTGAATCTAAACAAGAGACAGCACAAGTAAAATATGATGTGCCCCAAAAATAATTAATCTACTGTATAAAGAAGCACAAAAGAGTTAACAAGTGGTAATACTGAGGACTAGCATATAAAACATACTACATTTGATACTTTTACATGCTGGGATTTTTGTGAAAAACAAAAACTAATGAAACATTGAATGCATTCAGTTGTCTGATCTTTGTTATATGGTAATATAGGTTTGGCATTGGGGTGCCCCATTCCTAGCAAATATGCTAATGTTTTCAGTAGGAGACACATGTTCATTGACAGGGAAGAGGCGAGTGTCTTTTCTTTTTTAGCATAGAGCGTATGTCAATTTGATGGTATGCAAATCGACAAAAACACAAAGAAAACATCCAGGACAAGAATAGCAACATATTCAAATGTACCTGGTTGCTTTTGCACAAAATTCAGAACATTGCTTCAGTAAATGTGTAGAACCTGGCTCATCCAGGTTTCTTGCATTACACCATGTCCAAACCAACTGACACTATAGGTCACTAATTAATGTATTTCAGTTATTATTCATTTGTTTTTAATGAAAGAAGCAATCTCTAAAAATAGTGATTAGTAAAACACCAGTATGATCCTTTAACAGGTTAGAGAATTCTCATTGTTGGACATTTGTCTGTATTCCATCCAATGACCATACATTAGTTCTCAACACCACTGTTTTTGCCGTTTTGTTCCCTTGCACCTGCTTTTAGCGCAAGCTTTCTAGTCTTTTCTTTCTGATATCAGGATGAACTTTTGACCTGGACAAGACCACTCATCTACCTCAGCAGGTCCAGCTTGACTGACTGACCATAACCCAATAATCACAGGCTTACGCTAGGCTAAATCGAGTCATGTTTGTTTACCCATACTCTTACATGATCTATGTATCCTTTGCAGCTGTACAGGGATGAATTGCGTTCACTTACCTAAAATGATGTAGTATGCAATGTTTACCTTTTTTCCACCCAAAGTGGAAAATATTGACAGTACACTGGATGACGTTCGATATACAATGGCACTTTAACATATCTTTAACGCCTGTTTTACTTGTTGATTGAAAGAAAACGACAGCACACAAGGTCAGGGACCATAAAATATAGACAGATAGTTGAAATATTGAAATGCAATTCAATTCAGACAGGAAAAAAAGTCTATAAGGACTAGGACTTTAACCTTCGGTATAGGCTATTGGAAAAAACCTAAATGGTTGCTATCCTCTGCGTTCATAGGTCCAGAACAGCTGGTACTACAGCAATACTCAAAATGTCAACATAATGGACTGCATTGTGCCACCATCAAAATAATAGCTATTAGGGACTTTTTAATTAGCAATCCAAGCAGCTATTTGCCGTTTTATGAATATGATGAAGACAATGTATTTGAATCATTATTGTATGATATTATCATCATCCCCATTGTCATCTATTTCCATAGATGTAATAACCAGGGTGAGTGCAGGCCTGGATGCCAAACTCTGCCGTTATTATAATTATAATACCTAAAAAATGTGTTCCTTGCTTATGTTTTTATTCTCATAAAGTCTAAATATATAACAAGAGAAAAATACATATTTTATATTTCAATACATCTCACACTGAGGTAGGATCTTGTGTGCTAACTAAACAAGTAAGACTTTTTTTGTTCCCGCCGACTGATTTTGTAAATTTCACGATTGCAGTTTCTTGATGAAACTACTCAGGTTTAAAATGCAGGGCATTATGGATTTCATTGAATATGGAACTTAATTGCTTTGCTTTAAGGATAACAATTACTGCTGCTGACTGTAGCAGACATCCAATCCGGTCCATCTGTTGCTCAGACTAGTATAGATTATGAGCTTTCAGCAGAGGAAAGCCAGACTAGTCATTAACAATAAAAACATTAACCAATTATATAGCTACCTACGACAGGCGGTTTTTTTTTTTTTTTAAGACTGCAAATAGTAACATGGATGAGAGGAAAATAACCACTGCTTGCTAAGATAGCCTTGTGGCATTCTTGCGAGTCTCCTGTTTAAAAAATAAATTGAGTTAAGGTGAGCTTGTGAGCTCTCTCTTTGGTTGAATGGTCTGCATTAGCTCTCCATGCCATACACATACTCTTGTGTAGTCCTGTTGTTGTGACACCGGGATCTGTACATGTACATTATAGGAAGCTATGGGCAAAAATATGGCATTTGTAGTATCTATATATACTGTTGGGCAAACGCATTTCAGGTGCCCTTTTAACTTTTCAAGGGGGCAAGCGGTCCGTTTGTTACTTTGAAGTCAAGTATTAATTATACAGTCCTGCTCGTTTTTCTTCAGGGAAAGGCCTGGTGACAGGAACTGTCCGGTCAAATGAATATTTTCACATGAAGAGGTTCTGACCTTCCCAGGGTCGCATGCGTTTCATAAATACCAAGGTTATGACAACTATAACCCACGCGCCCGGCTGCAAATACCAGACATTCAAACAATCATAAATAATACATCTGAGAATATATTCAACACAGAGTGAAGAGTCACTATGAGAACCAATGGCTGATCACTTATAATAACCTGTCAAAGTGCAGATTAAATGTCAACAATAATCCAACAGCCAAACACAATACAACATTGCAGTTCAAAAACTACAGGAGCCATAAAACGTCTCTGATGTCACATCAGCCAACTGGTTTTCTCCAACACGGTGTATTGAATTTTATTATGCGACTCCTCGGGGTCTGCCATCCTTCCAAAAAGGTGTCGGTATACGCCGCTGTCATGTTTTCGCCTGTTTGAATTCACAACGACGACCAGCCCAGAGTAAAATTTGACAACAGAAAGCAGGGAATTTGTCAGTTGCAACGATGCAAAAAATAAACCAACCCAAACAGAAAACCACCTCTGCCAATGGCTTCCTGGGAAACACAATAAGAAATGTTAGTTGTAAGCACATGTGCAACAGGACATCCAACCATTCGTAGGCTTGAGGCGGAATAATGTAATAGACGGGGTATAACAATGTAAAGGCGTAAAGGCTCAATTTGAATGTAATCATTTCATTTCAAAGCCTGATAGACATGAACAGAGCAACTGGAATTAGACTGTTTTTTTTTTAACAAGCTACATTTTGCAAAAGATTATAAATTTGAGTTTATCCTAAATTTGACTTTATGTAATTTGAGTCAACCAGATGGCAATTTGGCTGTAATGTCTCTTTAGTGACAATACTGGCAAGGTGTGCTCATTTGTCACCACCGAAACACAGTAGAATCGTAAGTGCCTGGTAAAACTTGACTGTGCTAACTGGACTAACACAAATGCCAGACGGTTTGGCAACCAAAAAAACCCCTCATCATTTGGCATTTTGAATATTTGCAGTAAACAGAGAAGAGAAGAGATGCCAAACAAACACAGATACTTGACAACCTTTGCCTTGTTAACTATAGGAGCTGTGAATGCCCCGCAGGCAAAGGGAACGGTTAGCCTCAATACATCAACTCTCATTACAAGCCAAAGTATATTAAAACCAGAGTGGCTCCATCCTGATGGAATCCTCCTCCAGCTCATCATACTTACTATGTCGCTGGTAAGGTTCTGGTAACAGCTCATCGGTTCCCTATGTCTTGTGCAGAATTATAAATAGATATATGAATTCAACAATATAGTTAGCACGTAACTGTGTATCCTGTATACTTCACCTGGGCTAAGCCTGAGAGAGCAAATTGAATGAATTCATTTGTAGCCCAGTTACAATGGAAATGTCGTGCACTCTGAATGAGAGAATTATTTCACAATGAGAAATGCTTCTGGGGATGAGTTGGACCTGAGGAAAAGAAAAATCCATTCTGCTCCTGGCATCCTTCTCGGCTAATCTTCACGCTTGCATCTGTTTGCAGGATGCATGCAGAGGAAATGCCCTTCATAGCACCCGGTGCAATTAAATGTGGAGTCATAAACTATCGTCAAGTTTCAAAATGAGTGCATGGAATCAGAAAAAGGGGCATTATCAATAAAAAAATGTAAATAGGGTAATTTTACATTTAAAGGTGCGCTATGCAACTCGGTTATTCCTCCGCTGTTTCTGGGTTTTCGCCGGAATTGGGCTCGCATTTCTCACTATAGAGCTCCCCCTGCAGCTTCGGAATAGGCCTACAACACTGTCGTAAAAACTCATTGACAACGCCCCCCACCCCCCACTTCGATAAATAAATAGTAATACACAACGAGAACCTGGATTCGGACCGCAAACAAACATGTGTGGTAGCAAGTCACTGCTAGGATAAACCCTCACTAGCTAGCAAGCTAGCCATGAAGTAACCAAGCTAAACACATACAGGGCTCACAATAAAACGGTCGAGCAAAACACATTGTTCAACAGACTCTCAAACCACATTACAAAAACGAAGTTCACCCAAGGGTAGGCTACTTACAATTTCAGCAGCAAGACAGCCAAGTCGGCGTCCGTTTTGCATTCTTCCGAGTCTCTCAGTTGACGCCATTCCGCATAAGCTCGCCCTATGTTCACTCGTGTCTGGTTTCTTTGTTTATCATAATCCTTTCTCTTATTCTTCGATTCCTCCGACCTTCCCCTCTTGGGTCTTGATGGATCCATAGTGGATTTGTCGATTGATCCAGAATTGCCTTGCAACTGACTCTTTATATTCAGCCGGACCCATGTTTGGCACCCCCGCCCAGGTCTACCGTAAAGCAGTGAAACTACAATCTGACTACATTTTCGAGGCGCGATTGGATACTTCCGCTGCGTCACATCCGTAAGTGGCCGGGACGGCCACATGAAGTTGCATGTTCTGTTTTTCCGCGGGGACCCAACAGGGGGAGATGAAACACCCACCAAACAACCCAGAAAGTGTTGTAGAACGATCAGAACGACTCTCAACCTGCATGGTTAAGGTTATTTTTGATAAACGAGTTGCATAGTGCTTCTTTAAATTGTACATCCAAAATATATAACTAACCTACAAACTGGGCTGAGTTGTAACTACATGAAGACAGCAGATAACTTTTTCAATCACAGAGGTTGGCAACAGCATTCATATCAGTTGAATTGCAATTGTTGACCTTGTAATGCTGTTTCCATCCTTTGATTACCTCCGCTCCAGAGGTACTGTTTTCGCCCCGTCTGTCTGTGCGTCTGTGTGTGTCTGTCTGGGTGTCCGTATGACCGTCAGCAGGATACCTCACAAAGTCGAGCACAGATTTGCACCAGATTTGCCTGGTAGGTTGGTTATGGGCCAAGTAACAACTGATTTAACTTTTCATTCCAATCAGACAAAAGGGGGCGTGGCAGTGACTTATCACAAAAAGCCTCCTAACTTATAAACGTATTCATGTAACACTACCAAAAATAAAGGTTTGTCAAGAAGGGTCCATGGACCATGCCGATTGTTGGGTGACCTCCTCCGGCCTGCCCACTTCCTGTTTTTTCGTTCATGTCTCTAAAGGGGGCCGTGTGGGGTGTCATTGGACTCAGTTAGACCGTGTGTTCATATGCACATAAAGAGTATTCTAGACTTTGAATGTTCTATAGTTCCTGTTCTAGAGTCCTGTTGATTTAGACCTACTCAGACGTCAGACACTTGAAGTGCAAGGATTGGAAAGAATATACATGGCGACACTTCATGGACAAACTGCTTACTTGACGGAGGTCTGTAACAAGTGAAAGTTATGTTTTGGTGCTCGGTATGTGTCTGAATTAGGGATGCTAACGATTAATCAACAATTGATTCATTGGTCTTTAAGAATTTGATCGAACATGTGAAATTTAATCGATCTACTAGTTGTGCTTCAATGACTTGCATTCGCAACCAGAGGGCACAAATGCGATAACTATTTTATGACGAGGCGGCCGATCTCGTGGTCTGGAAGAAGAGAGCGACAACTTTGGAAAATGAAGCGGGTGAAGCAAAGTAATTGTGTGGGAGTCTGGAAAGTCAACGCGGGGTGATTCCCAAGACAAAAGGCAAAGCTGGCACGCCAGTACCAGATGTTGCATACCCGCAACATCAGTACCATCCAAGCGGGTGTTTTCAGCTGCTGGACTGATTGTGACCAGGCTGCGCTCCCGTCTGACACCCGACTATGTCCACATGCTAATTTTCCTTAACAAGAACAAGTAGGCAGAAATCTGGACACAGTATTTGTTCTGGTTGTTTGTTCTATTGTTGCAGCGTAACATTTAGTTGTTTTTGAGTTTCTTATAAATTATATGTTAGCGTGGCGGAGATTGTTTTTATGAGCGTGCTCCGCATGTAATCTGATATTCAATTAATGTTATATTCAATGTGTTTAATATGTCTAGGCCTTTAAATCTTTATATGTTTCATAGGCTATGCAATGCTGTCAGAGAATATGCAATATTTTGCCGTGGAAATAAAACTTTGATTGAGGAAAGACAACGCGTTTGGTATAAGCAACATTTTTATGTTTTTTTAATTATGATTAATCGATTGATTGATCGTTAATGTTACCAATGATTGATTAAGAAAAGTGCTTACAATTTGCAACCCTAGTCTGCATATATAACTATATAGCCCCTTCTGTGTGCTCCATTGCCTACGCTGGCAGAGTGACTCATCCTCTCCTGATAAATCAAGGAAAGCCAAGCACCGGGTGTCTATTTATAGACCTCTCTGAGTCACACCCATTTTTCACTCATTTTTTAAGATGCCCCATCGCCTTTTAACAAGAGTCTCATCTAACTCTTTGAATGGGACTGAGAATGTCTGGAACGCTCTGCAGCGCCGGTGCCCCCCCACCCGTCCTCTATTCTGAGGACAAGACAAAGACAAAGAACAAAACAAAACAAAACAAATACAAACCAGGGCCAAGATTTGTTTTGCATTAGTATTCACAGCGGAAACGGCCGACGCTCTCGTCGCTAAAGGACAACATACTGTGTGCGTGTGTGATATTGAATTAACTCCTAGTCTACTCCCATGTTTCTGTGGCTGTCCTGCACAGGTCACCTTGCCAGCCGTTCATTTCCGTCACAGCGCTACAGGCACTCAATCAGTCGCTCCATAAGGAGAGATTAACGCATGCATGTCTCCGCCTTGCCTCTATTTGCGGCATTGCACAGTCACAGTCACACATTTATAGGTGGTTAATTTTCCACTTAATGGAAGGCCGCAAATACAAAATAAAGTGTTGCTACAGGTGCCGTGTTGGCCAGGGCCTTTGACACGGGCAAACCCAATGCCATGTATTATTGCTTATAGTTTACAAATCAACTATCATTCGTAGTTTACAAATGAACCAAACTGTCCATTTTTGATAACAGAAATCCATGCTAAAATGTTGAAATTAGAAACTGTTTTAGGAGTTTAGGAGTTTTAGAACAATGTGAGTTGGTGTGCAGCTCAGCTCTAGTTTCTGACGCTTAAAAAACCAATGAGATGAGTGATTAGCCAGACACTTGCAACAGATTGGCTCTATTCAAGTTGGCCCATTTAATGTAGCCCATTATTGCTCTACCAAGAACAAAAAAGATAAAACCGATTTGAATTGCCCCCCAAAACTGTCCATTTTTTAATCTGCAGTGAGTCAGACACACATTTCTGCCAAATGTCTTCACTAGTCTGATACTTTCTGGTTAGTGCTGCAAATCTTCTGACCAAAAATAGGTGCATTTTGGGTAAATTAAATTCCAATGGAATAATTTGAAGCACACAGCTGGGTGCATGGGAAAGCACCCAACAAAAAGTCAAAGAGACAACAATGTAATGAGAAACATATCCTTCAACTCCATCACTTACTGTAATTAGAATGCATCTCATCAATCTCCACCTCAGACTGATTCTTCGAGAAGACCAAGACCTGGAAAATATCCAAACAACAACAAAGATGACGTCACACCACCAGAAATGCTGACGACACTGACCGGTACTATTATGCTGTCATGTGATTATTGACAATTAGCATTAGAGATCATGGAGTCCTCTGAAAGGATGGATGGAAGAAAACACGACTGCCGCACGTTAGCACACACCGGCAAAGGCTTGGCCTTTCCCTGCAGCTGATTCTTCATCTTCTCATTGGCCTCAACATCTTTGGCGATCTCTTCAGCTGTGAAAAGACAGAAGGATCTTAAGAAGCAGCCAGATCACAGTAATTAGCTTCTGTTCACACTGCACAGGAAATGGGGCATCCCTGGAGATGTAAAAGACACAAAAAAGGGATGTTGTGGAAACCAAATAACTCATAAAGACCTATAATCTAAGAGAAATTATCATCTAAATATGAGAAACTCTGCTCCTGTAAAAATATATATGAATGTTGAATTTAGTCTACATATGCCTATGTGAATACAGACCACAAGGAGTCACAACATGGTAGAAACAGCAACTCTGTTTAATAGACTAAGGCCCTGTCCCATTACCTCCCCTAAAAACTTCCACTTGGTTTTGAGTTCCCTCGACAGTAAAGTCCCCTTGACGAGGGGAGTGGGGGTGAAGATCTTTCCCTATGAAATGGGACAACCCTTCAAGACCCTGTTACGTCATCAGTAGTCGTCGATGGCGTTTACGTAAACAGACGCGACGAGTTTGTTGCCGGACATTTCACTCACAATGCCGTCTTCAGCTGTGGTAAAATGTGAAAATGTGCTGCTGGATTATTTTCTAGCTTTATACAATGTACTTTCACTCACAAACCGTTGTTTACACGACGTTCTACTGACATCGTGAATAGCGATTTTTTTTTTCTCCGTAAATGCGTGTTATAACGATCATGGACGTCGTTAGACCTGGGCATTCCCTGGGAATAGCCCCGGAACCCTGTGGCGTGAAATAAAAAAATACCCCCCCCCCCCCCCCCGTTACGATCGCCCCCCCCCCCCCCCCCCCCCTCATTTCAATAGCGACGTCCATGATAACGATGCAATTACATATTCCTTTGCAACTGAGATATTCCAACGGATTTAAAAATGTTTACATGATTATTGATTGGAAATTCCTCAAACCCCTCCCTTTCAAGTGTGGTCCTATGGACACAAGTCTGCTCCTGAGCTGACTTGCTGCCGAGGGGCTTTTTTAGTGGTGGATAGGCACTTTCCCATGCTTCCTAAGTATTGGGACTCCCTACCCCCTCGCGGGAACGCGCAAAATCTAGGGAGAAGGGCTCAAATCTAGGGCTAGGGTTTAAATTGGGACGGGCCCTAACACACACATACACACACACACATACACACTCTCTCTCTCTCTCTCTCTCTCACTTCCAGTATTGGTCCTTAATGTGGGGCCGAACCTGATTTGGGACTAAGGGAGTCACACTGGGCATTGTAGGCCAGCATAAACTCCTGGTGCCTCCTGACCAGCTGGTCCCGGGGGCCCTGTGTTGAGAGGCTGCAGTCCTGGAGCCTCCTCTTCAGCTCCTGCAGGGACAGCAGGTGGTACACCAGCTTACACATTGGCCTCCTGCGGCCTACAAGCGAGCTGCAACACAGAGACACGCTGGTTTAACCCATTGACGTACCATAGCGGACAGTTAAGGACCACCGCTGGCTGTTCTGTACAGCTCAGGTTCAACGCACTTGCAAGACATACTGTAGCTAACACTAATCATAGAAGTGGGACGGTCACATTCATTGCAGACCCACTTACCTTTTTAATCGACGCATGTTTTTTATTTGTATTTGTATTCATGTTTTATTTGTATTTTTTCGATTTCTAAAATGCAATTGTGTTGTTCAATGTTCAATGCGTTATAATAAATGTGTGACCTTAATATCACTACGTAATTGCTGGGTTTACGTCAGTCATGCTCGGCTCCTGTCGACACCTAGACCCACAGAATGGTTTTTCAAAAAACCATTGCGTGTGCAGTAGAGTCTGCTACCAAAGAGGTTGCGTGTAAAGGTTTCCCCAGACCGAAAGTTTCAAAAGTATGGGAAAACTTTAAATTAGCAGACAACAAAACAGCCTTTTGTGCACCTGGGCCACGGTTTTTTTTTTTTCAGAGCGCGGCCCACGTCACAATTGTTTTCCTATGGTACAGTGCATCTGTGCTGAGTTGCTTTCTTTCGATGCGCCTCCCGTTTTTTGACCCTCATAAAAGTAACATTTTTTAAACTTTGGGTGCTCGGCTAACATGAATAATTGTGATCAATATCATTATTGAAGGTCAAAGTTAAAGGAACATAGGGAATAGCTTACATTAAGTATTACATGTTAAATAATGATGTATTTGTTTTTCTCCTTTCCTTATCTCTTGCTCTCAGTCAAAGGCAAAGCCATCTGAATGAATTGTATGTGTTTTTGGATGAAAATGTATTGTTTAGATTAATCGATTAATCGATAAAATAATGAATTTATATAATAATAAATGATAAAATAATAGCGGAATAATCATTAGGGGCAGCCCTAAATCCAAGACATATTTTGGTACATCTTGCTTGCTTTAGTGTTATGGTTATTGTCAAAAGTATGTTTGGCATGTTGTTATGAAATGCATTTTTGACATTATAAGCGTTTGTCCTCACCCGAGATGGTATCATTAAACCCAATGGATTTGTACCTTTGCTTGTGAGACAAAACATTTTGCCAGCATTCATAATTGATTTTGCCGGCATGTTTTGCCTGCATTTATACATGATTGCACAATCAATCAGAGTCAATTATTCATGAGCAATTAACATTTCACTATTTTGGCAGTAACTATCAGCCATATGTTCTGCTGAATGTATCCTTATTCCGTTTGATTTGCTTGTCATATGTTTCCACAATGTAACTTTGTTTTATAACAAGGCGTGTTTAAAGAAAAGTATAATGCAAAAGTTACTACTATTTCTCAACTGTACAGAAAAGTACTAAGTATTATTATGGGCCGGGTGAGCCATAAGCAGGAGAGGCACTACAGCAGAATGATAAAGATGTCAACACTTAACCTTTAGCTTACAGAGGCCATGTCTGCTTAGTGTAATGAAAGGCTATTTAAGGCTAAGAGCCATTTAGCCACCACTTGTCAGCCAGGGGGGGAGTGTAGCAGCCAGACACTCTAAAGACAGCAATACATGCTATATAGCAAGTGGGATTACAGCTCGCTTCTCCTCTATTTCCCACGCATGTGAAGGGATTTCACTGTGGTTGATATAACCATTATCTCGGCATTAGTACTTGTCTGATTCTTTTAGGAGGCCATGTGCAACGTCTGTGAAGCTTCACTTTTTCCGTTTGTATTTTCCAGGATGACAACACTGGAGACGCAGTGGGTATACTTAAAAGTAGGATACGTCAAAGCTGGTTGGCCGGAAAAAAAACTAAATCCATGCTGTGGACAGTGACGGTTTAGCATAGGTGATCAACAGACGTGTCATAAATCAAACCCCCACCACAGATTACGTATGCAATGCAGTCATGCAAATATGCCCAGTCATTAAATGGACCACCCCAATTAATCATCCAGGAAAACCTCTCATTAACGGGCTCTCAGACACACAGACAACTCCATAAGTGGGTTTATTAGAAGCACATGCAGAGCTAGTTCTGAAGCTATCTGGTAAAAGCCCTGTCCTATGTTTTTAACTTGCCTATTTTCCATAGGCAAGTTAAAAACTCAAACTTCTTAAGATGCAAGATCTTTTTAAGATCTTGCATCTTAAGATTTTTAATAAATTCAATATGATATAATATAATAATATACACTCACCGGCCACTTTATTAGGTACACCTGTCCAACTGCTCGTTAACGCAAATTTCTAATCAGCCAATCACATGGCAGCAACTCAATGCATTTAGGCATGTAGACATGGTCAGGACGATCTGCTGCAGTTCAAACCGAGCATCAGAATGGGGAAGAAAGGTGATTTAAGTGACTTTGAACGTGGCATGGTTGTTGGTGCCAGACGGGCTGGTCTGAGTATTTCAGAGACTGCTGATCTACTGGGATTTTCACGCACAACCATCTCTAGGGTTTACAGAGAATGGTCCGAAAAAGAGAAAATATCCAGTGAGCGGCAGTTCTGTGGGCGCAAATGCCTTGTTGATGCTAGAGGTCAGAGGAGAATGGCCAGACTGGTTCGAGCTGATAAGAAAGGCAACTGTAACTCAAATAACCACTCGTTACAACAGAGGTATGCAGAAGAGCATCTCTGAACGCACAACACGTCGAACCTTGAGGCGGATGGGCTACAGCAGCAGAAGACCACACCGGGTGCCACTCCTGTCAGCTAAGAACAGGAAACTGAGGCTACAATTCGCACAGGCTCACCAAAATTGGACAATCGAAGATTGGAAAAACGTTGCCTGGTCTGATGAGTCTCGATTTCTGCTGCGACATTCGGATGGTAGGGTCAGAATTTGGCGTCAACAACATGAAAGCATGGATCCATCCTGCCTTGTATCAACGGTTCAGGCTGGTGGTGGTGGTGTAATGGTGTGGGGGATATTTTCCTGGCACACTTTGGGCTTATTAGTACCAATTGAGCATCGTGTCAAAGCCACAGACTACCTGAGTATTGTTGCTGACCATGTCCATCCCTTTATGACCACAGTGTACCCATCTTCTGATGGCTACTTCCAGCAGGATAACGCGCCATGTCATAAAGCGCGAATCATCTCAGACTGGTTTCTTGAACATGACAATGAGTACACTGTACTCAAATGGCCTCCACAGTCACCAGATCTCAATCCAATAGAGCACCTTTGGGATGTGGTGGAACGGGAGATTCGCATTATGGATGTGCAGCCGACAAATCTGCAGCAACTGCGTGATGCCATCATGTCAATATGGACCAAACTCTCTGAGGAATGTTTCCAGTACCTTGTTGAATCTGTGCCACGAAGGATTAAGGCAGTTCTGAAGGCAAAAGGGGGTCCAACCCGGTACTAGCAAGGTGTACCTAATAAAGTGGCCGTTGAGTGTATATAACATGTAATATTCATAGATCTTTTTGGTTTTAAGAATACTACGTTTTTGTGGGCTTGATGTGCACAGGAGCTCCCCAGTGTGTAAAAGAAAGCTTATGACAAGTAAACTTTACGTGTCAAGAATAGTGTCAGAACCATTTTCTACACCTCTACAGTCAGCTGTTGCCAAACCTCCCATTTAACAGCAGCGATAATCCACCCATGCCCATATTCGATCAGTGACAGGACGCCATAATTTACTGGTACTTTATGTGACATACATGGCTCACGTTGTACATCTTATTACGCAGCAGACGGCGCGAAGGCTTACTCATTTACTCTGGTTAAGACTACTTGCCATCTAGCATCACGCTTGGACTTTAGGGTCATTCTATGGACTACGGATGAGTGCACAAGCCTTGTCGTGCCCACGGCCAGCCGGTAGCAGGCTTCCACTCCAGCAGCCCGTTAAAGAAGCCTAAACAAACAGGGTAGCAGGGGTGAGCACTGGGCCTGCTATTAGCCATGGCTATTTTCAGCTCACCTCCTCAGGCTCTCCTTCTTGTCCCCACGGGTCAGACAGGAGTCCAGGTGCTTATTGATGAACTGCGGCAAGATGCCCACGGAGCAAACAGGGCATTCAACTGGAACAGACAACCAGAGGGGTGGACGATCAGAAGGTGTGGTCACATCACACGACACAGATCAAAGGGTTATGAGATTGAATCCTTTCTTTTGATATATACATAGTACCTCACATTCTAAAAACCCTTACTCTGAAACTGAAATCTCTGAATCACTTCTAAAACCTAAAACCAGCAATATAAAATCACCCTTTCATCAATTTGATAAGCAACAAAACGGGGTATATCACAAACTCCAAGAGACGTTCACCTTTAATCACCAGCCTCGCATCTTGCTCCGCTGCCAGGGAAGAGGTGGTAGGTGGTTGTGCAACTGAAGATGAAAGGTCCATCTTCTCCGTCCCCTCAGACGCTACCTCTTCCTCCTGCGGCTCTTCCTTCACAACCACGCGAGGCGAGGCGTTCGTCACATGTAAGTCACCTATACTTGAGGCCTGAGCACATGCGGTCTGTATACTCCTGCAGGAGACGCGACGCGTAGTTCCGCCTTGCTGGGTGGCCATAGAGGGGGATGCTTCGGGTCCCTTCTGGAAGAAATGACTCAGGATGGAGCCATCCCGCGCGGGGCCCCTGGCCCTGGGAGTCCTGCATTTGACGGCTGAGGTCGGGGTCATGGGCGATAGCGGCGGTGAGTCAAAGCTCACTTTTGACAGCTCCCGTCTGGAATAACAAGAAGGGTTGGAAACATCAGAACATCTGGGGTGGGGTGAAGAGAGTCGGGATGGAGATGAGATGCTAGTAAGGAACTCGATTGCACACAGGCAGGCGGACCGTGCACGCTCTGGCAAAACACATGGACCGCGCACACTCCATCTTGTGGAAAAAGAAGACATCTATCACCAAAATGGCATAATCTATAGCCCTAGGTACACGGCCATTCATAATGACGCATTGGTGTCATTAGAGATGGACTTGGGGAAAGAAAAACTTAAGAGGAAGAAAAATGAAATACAAGCCAATAAATTGTACTGACAGAGCTTCTTGACATTCAGCTCCAAATACTCAATTATCTCCCGCAGCACGAAAGAATAGACAAGTTGGCCACAATCTTTGGAAAATGTGGAAAGAAAACAAATCGCACTCGGGCCATTACAGGGCCATAAAATGGACTCAATGAGGTGTGAGTTGCTCTGCTTTCCACAGCAAAGTCTCTTTAATATGTGTCCTCCTCTCTGCCCATTAGAGGAGCTCCACACTTGAACACTTACATTAAGTCCCAATGGGACAAATTCAAGGTGCCAAAAAAACAAAACAAAGATCCTGAGACCCTTAGGTGCGGTTTAATTAATCCCATCACTGCAGGGCTGTAGGCTTTGCTCCAAGCGAACACATTCACACTAGGGTTTAGTTTTTGCAGCCAATCGAAATGCTTGTGAAAGAAACATCCATTACTTTTTATTTTCATTCAACAGCCTACTTTGTTTCGACCAAAAGTTTTGCGATTGTATGTAGAATAGTTTGACAAGTCAAGTCAATTTTATTTGTATATTGTAACAACACACAAACAATAGATCAGAGGGGGCTTGCCTTTCCGTCTTACCAGACTCATGGGAAAATCCATATCCATAAAACAAAAGCCTAAAACTATGTCAAATGCCAACATTGGCTAGGTTAAAATATTTTGATTGGATATGGATTTTGGATGAACAAATTTTAAATTTGTTAAAAATACATAATGGAACAGTTTTACTATAAACTGCAATTCAGAACGGATGAAAATTACAACATTTACTAGAACTAAACACTTACATAACCAGTACCCAGTGGGTACTGCAAGTGGGCAACAGGGCAGAACATCCTGGAAGGATGGACATCCTGCATAAGAGCGTATTGATCTTCTAGGTAGGAACTCTAGAAGTAATGGAGAGTCAATACGGCATTCTAGCTACAATTGCCTTCCTATGGTCCTATTAGATTGACTCAAATGGTGCTCATGCAGAGAGTAGTAACTTTACAAACGGTAGTCGGATCGCACTGCAAAAGTCGTCCGTTGCACTTCCAAGGTTAGTTACTCGGGCACTTCCTTCAAGACTTGCCATAAATAAAAACGACATTCTGGAAGTAACAAAAAGCAGATGGAGATGGGCTTTGTGTCTAACAGATATGTTTCCATGTTATTGGCAGGTGGGCGTGGGAGGGAAATTAAGTGGTGAGATTGATCACCTGCTAAACAACAAGTCAACTTTATGAAAGGTGCACTCATAGAGGAAGTCCACTGTTACCCCCACCCGCCCCCCCCGCGACTCACTTTAAGACAACAGGAAATTAAATGGATGAGAGGGGAGAGCGCCAACATAAGCCACTCATGTTTTACTGATAACAATCAGAGACTCTTATTGCTGATGTTGTAGTCTTTAGGAAACCATTAAAGTGTTGACAAATATAAATTGTGTCTTTTCAAAAAGGTTTTCTTTTTTTTTTTTTTTTTACAAAAGACCACATGAAAGCCCTTTAATTATTTGAGCACAACTGTTGTTTTTTGTACTATGGCTGAGCTGATTTTGAGACAGAGGGAAATGATGTGGCTCCAAGAATAATGACAACACACAATATAGATGTTTTCTAACCTCCAACACTTGATAATGGCACTCTTATTTCTTACACAGTGCCAAGTTTGTTAACAATTTGTAAAGTAAGCCTTACTTTATCATACAATAAAAACAATTACATGCTTTCTACTATTTTTAAGTAACATTCTGTCACAGCAAAAAAACATCTCCAAAACTGAAAATGAAGACATATTAACCTCCATAAGACGAAAACCTAACAGGCCTGGGTTTGATAAAAATAAAATCCATTTTTGATTTATGGCAAATCCGCTGTTTCTCCTTGTAGACAAATGCAGAGTGTTTTTTTGGACGTAGCTTAGCCTTTGCCCTTTTCCCTACAGACAAATTCTGCTTGAGTCAACAACAACAACAACAACAGCATCTAAAAGCACACATTACCCAAGGTTAGGATGAGAAAGTTATCTATCCACTGAATTATGTTTATCATTAAAAAATAAATAATGTGGGAATGTTCACCTGCTAGTTTGATTGCTCTAATAAATGTATTAGGGACATCATATTCATATAGCACTTAAATATGAACACTTTTACATCACTATGTGTTGGAAAGTTGTTTTAAACTGACATGTTGTTTTATGAAACTTTAGTGGCAATGTTACCTCGCTGATTGGAAGCTTATGACGAGGTCATCCAATATGCGGTTGTTTCTTAGATCCTGTTCCGTTGTAGACTAAAAAAGAAACACAAGAAAGCAATAAACACAATATAAACACTGAGATCAATTGGACATGTACTTTTTGTTGAGACTAGAAGAAATTACAAGAGACATGCATGCTATGTTCATTATAACTTAATTTGGTACCATAGAGAAACATCAATAGATTGATGAAGCTGAATCTCAATGAACGGGCCTCATTCCAAGTTGAGTGCACACTGCACACACAAGCTATACTTACTGAATGGCAAACTGGGCATTGCAACTTCAAGGAGAGACATCTTCTGATGCACAAGGAACAAACTGAAATGAGATTTTGAAAAATAAAAACCATATTAGCGATTGTCGTTGCTATTTAGACAACTTCAAAGCAAGAGGAATAACTATGAAACAGAACAGCACCCTATTCAGTACACAGCAGTCCTTGTTTGAAATAAGTGAGCAGTACCTCTCATATTAAATCATGGCATCATGAAACTTGGCTGGTGGAAAATTTGAGAGAAATTGATTCTTTGTCCATGAGCATTTCTAAAATATATATTAATTGGACTCCCAATGGATAACAATGGCTACTTTGAGGACAACTCTCATGTATTGACTATAATCTTGCTTGCATTTTAAAACCAACACAAACAATATATATCGAGGCTATGTATTAGTCTATTTGTTTTTTTCCAAGGAAAGAATGCAAACATAAGCATAAAGTAATTACACCATAACCCCAATATAATGAGCTACTGGACCATCACTTCTGTGAACTATTCCATGCCCTTCAATAAATGTAGGCTTTTCTTCCTTAGTTATTCATTTCAGAAATGCCTTATTAGGATCTTTGAGGGACTGCAGCGTATTCTGCATGCCCCTCAAGCCTGTTGAGCAGTCTAAGGAAGCATTCACCTTTTTTTTCCCTTGAGAAAACAAAGCCTTTTCCCAGGAAGATCTCTACCTGTCAGTCCAGGGGGAACACGCTGGTTAACTGCGTGGTGTACTTACAATTATGAGAGCATTTCGTCATCATTGCAATGCTGACAAAATCAAAGCAAACGGGACACCGGAGCAGGGCATCGACATTCTGGCGGGAAAAAGATAACACTGGTCAGTCACATATGGCAATTGCAAAGTCAACAAGTGTTAACGCCGCAGACTCTAGGCCAAGGACTTCATTTGAGATGAGCTGGTGCTGACATCATAGTCGAGGCTTTGCTTACATTGGGTCATGTGTTGGATCACTCATTATATTGAGGATGTGAACCGCAGGGCTGGCAGAGTGTTCGGTTAAATAGAGGCTTGTGAAGGGAAATTGCTGTCAAATTGATTATTTATGCTTAAAATATAACACCTTTTTCATTAAGTCGCTTAACTTTATGTGCATCTTATTTGAGTTTGAAGCGTCCTTGTTCTATCTCTGTATCTCAGGTTTGATAGATGAAGGTTAGACTATTCTAAATGAGACTGTGGATAGATTTACAGATAGACAGATTGCATGACTGCTGCCCTGTGATTGGAAAAAATGTCATTTGAAGTTTGCCAAATGAAATGTTAATGACCTGGATGTTGAGCGATTACATAACTAATGGAGCATTTCTAAATGATGTAGTGTAGGGGCAATTATAACACTTTATACTTAAGTTGTATCCTTCGCTTTGGGGTAATTATTTTAATTTGAAGGAGTTGGCATCATGTGGAATCGGATTAGACAGCCTTATATAGGAAATCACAACTACTTGCTCCAGCATCTCACAGTTTATGCTGGCTGTGATAGTTGTTATTCTTATTTTTTTTCAGGGATTTTATACTGTTGGTGTGGTCTAAGAATTTAGTATTATACAATTACTGTCTAAGAATACATTCTCAATTATCAATTACTTCAACTAGATACATGTCACAAAACTTTAAGGGAATATGCAATCTTTTGAAGTAAAATATAAAAGTGAATCTACGTAAACACTGACATAACACCTTAAATATGCAAAAATTACTGATCCAAAACGGTATTTGTTCCCACAATAAAAGGTGAGGAATCTTCACCTTTTATTGTGGGAACAAATACCGTTTTGGATCAGTCATTTTCGCAGATATAAGTAGTATATCTCCTCGTTGTTCTGGTCATGCGATGGGATTAGAGGATTTATGCAATTCTGCAGAACTATTTTATTTACATTTTTAATTTGCAGTGAAATGTACGGTACGCACCGTGTTTAGTCATTGTATTCAAAATACATGTATAACACTGCCATAATGTTACTGCTGTCGTACTTGTGGAGACAAAACCCGCTGTGGTTTACATTGTGTTTAAACGTAAACAGTTAGCATATTAGCATGCAGGCGCTATCTTAGGGTTTCCAACTCACTTTGAGACCTGTTAAATGGGGTGGTAAATCCGCTTCATTTTGAAATGCCATACTTGGCTAGGCTTATTCCTTCTAGACTCAAGACTTGTCTATTTTACAACGTTTTATAAGCCGCTGTCGATAGCATTAGTACGGTGATGCTGGCGGGCTAGTCCATCCGCAGCGCGCAGGAATGTGCAGTTGTGGGCGGGACTACACGACCGGTGGGCGGGATTACTGGACATCACACATCGGTCCGACCAATCAGAGGGCTTGAATGACGTGTCAGTCAAATATGAACCCGGGCAATCGCAGTCGAGAATCCTGTAATGAAGCCCTTCCTACGCATGGATGTGTAATTAGTTTACACATCCACATCCAATTAATTAATTACCTGCCTCTAGAGCTGGCAGGGTCTGCCTTTATTTAATCCGGAAAATGGCATTCTCTGCATAATTGCGCTATATATGTAAAAGTTAAAACGCACAGGATTTGTATAATTCCCTCAAGGAGTGCATATTTATTTAGGAAATGCATTAAACATTGTTTTAAATTATCATACATTATTTTTCCAATAACTGGACAGTCCGTCGTGGTATGGCCTATTCGGTAGGCCTATATATTTACGTTTTTTTAATTGCAACTTCCGACAGAATCCTGTCATGCTTATAATGAGGCCTATGCTGCATCTAGGTGTCCCATGAGCAGGCCTGGTGCCTAGGATGTACAACCAATAGGCTTTGGCTGCTGCTGTACTGGGATTTAACAAAAAGTTTGCTTCATGTGTAAATATCTGAGTGCTACTTACAATCAAACAGTCGTACTTTTCAGAACATTATTTGTCATTTATTTATTTGTTTGCTGAACTAGTTCTTGGTTGGTTCTGTGGTGTCGGGCTGAGGGTAAAAAAAAACAACACTATCAAATTGCATATTGGGCTTCATATGCATATCACGCAGTTTTAATTATTTTAACCCTTTAAGTCCCAGAGGTCAGCACTAGTCACATATCCATAGTGGTTATATCCGGCATGGCACCGGGTTAGGTACACCATGCTCAGTAGGCCTACTCCTTATGTGTAGCAGACATATAACAATAATAACTCAACAATATTTAATCAATGGGACATGCTTAATGCATTCTCAAGATCATGCTCACAGTATACATACATGTACACTCAGTGACTCTAGAATCATTCCTGTCAAGGAAATTTGCCTATAATCAATAACAATAAGAAAATCCACAAATCCATGCTGGTTTATTTAGTCTATGCAAACACATGGGCCAAGGCATAACATCTGTACACCTGCTTTTACAATCAACAGAACGCATTTGAAAGACAAGGCAGTTGGACTGCTCAGTATAGTCTACCTACAAAATATGATTGCTTTTGCAGTTGTGAGTCCAGGGCAGCCCAGGAGCTCCCAGAGTTAATCACCGAAATACATTGAAGATGTGGGAAGATGTGTGTAGAGATCTCACAACCCTCACTGTAAAAACAACTTTGCAAGTGTAGCTATCTGAACAGATATTGGAAACAGAGGTAGGCCTATTACGTGTGATTCCGCTTTGTAATAGTAACTAACAGATGTGTAACCAATTTATTATCCCCAGTTCAGCACAAAGCTTTCATCAGTGTTTGACCTCAGTGTGCCATGGCAAGGACTCATAAATCTTACATTTTGCATTTGATAAAATCGCAAAATAGCCTGCGAGAACACCTTGTTGACTTTGGGGCCAGCAGCGCTGCTCAGGAGAAGTGCTGAGGTCAGACTCAGAAAGCACTCCCAGCAGGGTAGTATTGATCCCATTAGGGCTAGCTCGAACCAAGATAGCTCCATTTATCACCAAAATAATTCCCATTTCACAGATAAGAATGAGTGATTGATTATTACTTGTCGTTATGTTAATGGACAAGAAAAAAACAGACACAAAGATCTTTAAGAAAGACCAATCAATAAGCAGCTTTTGTTTTCATTTCCTTAGTGTGCTGGGGAGGAATCCTGAGGTGTAAATACACCGGTTAGTGTGTGTTATGTGGGGCCATGCCACATGCGTGTTTGTCAGTGATTATTTACTTGTATGAATGAAACCAGAGGAAACCAGAGTAGGTCACTTGATTTGGCATTGTTGTTCTTCAATGGATCGCCCCGAGCCCATCTACTTATTTAACAGGGCCAAAACATAACTCCTACATAACAACATACATTGTGTTTTTGTTGCTTTGCTACTTTCAGCTTTAGAATCATTTAAAATATCACACACACGCACACGTGCATACGCACACACACACGCACACATGCGCGTGCACACACACACACACGCACACACACAAACGCACACGTGCATACGCACACACACACACGCATGCATGCGCGCAAACACACACACGCACACACACAAACGCACACGTGCATACGCACACACACACGCACGCATGCGCGCACACACACACACACACACACACAAACGCACACATGCACACGCACACAGACACACTCACGCGCACACACACACAGAAACCCTTTGCTTTAATCATCAGAGCAAGAACAGAACACCCTCCAATCATTTGACATATCGAGCTAGAACAACATGCACATGTTTTGACACCTTTCACGAAGCACAGAGTGTGTGTGTGTGTGAGGGTCCCCGCGGCTCACTTTGTCCCTGAGTACATCGAGGGGGCTGACACTGTGACGAGATGGGGAACAGGATATGTACGTCGGACCTTCGGTGAGCAGGTAATCACATGCTGGAATCAGTGTGGTGCCACGCCACGGGGACCGACCGCGTGACATGTGCAGCAGCAGGCAGCAAGGCTCCTGCTCCCGTGGAAGCGTTTCATTTGAGGGTGGGACGTCTGCTTCCCTGATGAGGCTTTTTTATTTATTTTGGGGGCAAGATGCCGTTAAAGAAAACCCCTATATATATATATATATATATATATATATATATATATATATATATATATATATATATATATATATATATATATATATATATATATATATATATATACACGCATATACAGTGTGTTTATATAGGACAGGATGTGTAGCCGTGGAAGGAGCACTTGGTGTTCTTGTCGTTCTCACAGATGTGATTTTGTTCACCAGGGAAATTGAAGAATGTCCATGGAAAATATCATCATTTTTGTCCAGTTTCCCAAATGGGGGGGGGGGGGGGGGGGGGGGGGTACCCCTAGCTGTACTTTAGGGGCACTGCGGGAGTTCAGCTCCGAAAAAGAAAATCTGTAATCTGCAAATATGAATATGCCATTTGGTGCACGTCCCACTGGAAATGAAACCCTTTAACCCTGCATGGTTAAAGTCATGCTCTACACGGAATGAACCAGTAAATGAAACCACACGCATACAAACCTGAATACTAACTCATCCCATTGAAATAGTCTCCAAGCCAATTTTAAGTTTTCGAAGTCTATATAATATATTCTCTATAGGGGTCCGTGGCAGCTTTCAGCCCACCTGAGACACAAGACAGAGTCACTGCATCATTCATACACACAATGGCAATAATAACAAGCCTGTGTTAGTCACTAATTGTCACCAGAAAGGGCACACTTGGTCGGGGAAATGTTTGAGAACTATTGATTCATTCCACATGGGGTGGGTGAATTGCATTTCTAAATCAAAGAACTGTGATATTTAGTGGGGTATGAGGTCACCGGCTGGATGGCGACCGACGGGTAAACAAAGGGCTGTGCGGTTCCTGCCGCCAGCACCGTTATCTGTGCTCAAAATGCATACCGAGACCTGTGATGACTCATCATTGCCCTTATGTTTCCCATCATCGTCTACAGCCTCTGAATGTAAACACAGCCAAAGTAATCGACATCGGAGGTGGTGTCGGCGGTGGCTGTAATGTTAAGCAATAGACATCTTAGACAGGCCAGATGGGAGGTTGGTTTTCTTTTTTGTTTTTTACAAACCTGCCCTTAATTTCAGTGTCACCATTGCAAGTTGAGAGACAAATTGACACATCTGTCTGACAATGAAAATGAACAATTCAGAATGGGTGCACAGTCTGCACACTAACTCAGGTATGGCTGCTGTGTTGATTTCCTGAACAGCTTGCCTGCAGAACAGCAAACCTCTTCGAAGACCAACCACTGTTAAAGCGCTGCCTCTGCCTCCGCTACATTTAATACTATGGCTTTTGTGTGTGTGTGTGTGTGTGTGTGTGTGTGTGTGTGTGTGTGTGTTGAGAGGGGCCATTATTATAAGCAAACTGTCTGTGGGTCTAATCATGCACCTGTGGCTTTTTCGAAAATCTGCGTTTACTCTATACGGTCCACTAACCCTGGAAACTGTACTTGTACTCTAAAGTTGAATCTAATGTAATCAAATCAAATCTAAACATTGTGAGGTGCTGCTGGCCTGCAGATTTGGAAAAACCAGAGTGATGTTTATATTTCGGTCGGCCAATTGAAGCCCCACACCTCGACTATCCAGTCAGATGAGTTCAAAGACAAAGTAAATGTAATCCATCAACCCGGACAGCCAAATGTGGGCGGATCAGTTCACCACCACCACTATAATCCATTTGAATGACTCAGGACATTCAATTTAGTTAAAGCAGCCTTGCAGTCAGACTGGGTTCTGTTCAATGCTTTTGCTCAATGGCCTTTTGTCACCTTGTCTTGCTGTGTGCTCTTCTTCCTTGTTGGGCAACAGTAACAAACAAGAAGCTCTGTGCCACGGCTTGGGCTGTTTGTTATGTGAGGCACATGAAGCCCACAGGAACCGGGGAGGATATTGCTGTGTCAGAGGTGACAGGATCTGTACACCACGCATGTCTGACAGTCTTGCGGGGCTCCCTGCCACGCACGTCTGCATCGCCAATGAGGACAAGATAGAGATGACATGATTTGCAAGGTCAGCACCAAAGGAAACGGTCCATGTATTTATGTATATAATATTAAAGTGGGTACAGTACACAATGTTAATGGTGTGTGTGTGTGTGTGTGTGTGTGGGCGGGGGGGGGGGGGGGGGGGGGGGGGGGGGGGGGGTAAAACCGCTTACACACAATGCATGAATATCATTATTTCCTGCATTGGTGATTCATGGGTCACGATGATTATGAATACCAGATTATGTCTCAGTCTTTCAATATGACATTCACAGTTTTCAGTTTCCAAACGCTTCGATATGTGACATTATCCATTAATATGTCAGAGAAAAGTATTTCAGGTCACACATCATCTCCATGGCGGTGTCTGATGTTTCACATCAATTCGCCGGCTGGTCGGTGGTCAGAGATTGTGCACGTGGCGGTGTTCACATTAGGGTTCAAGAGAAACTGATTTCAAGCTAATTTATGACCAGGTGAAGAGGCTTAAGACCGAAAATGTGGAAACTTGAAGAGGGGAATAATAGCCAGGCTGTGCTGATCTAATTTTAAGAAATACTTGTAACTGTACAGTTTGCTCACGCTCTGATACTAATTATGATCAATGCTAAGCCAAGGACTGGGCCTTTGGAGGGTTATGGTGTGATGGTGTTCGTCAAACCCATTCCAGATTGAACCTGTCAGAGCATCTGTTCCTCATTGACAGAAGAAGCTTTTTTCTTAAAAAAAACATAAAATATAAAGGTCCCCCTGCAGCCAGTATTAACAATGTGTTAACAAGCGTTTGTTTACGATTGTTTATCTTGGGGGACTATATTAAGAGAGATTGACTTTGAATTATACCATAATAACCCAGAGTGTTTGCTTTCCACTTCCTTATAAAATTTACCGATATGAGGTTTATGGTTGTTTGGCGTTATTTTTTTCCTAAAACAATAATGGGATGTTTCTTTGGGTCATATCTGTGAATCTTTATGTTATTAAGAGAAATGGAAGGCACATTTAATTCAAAGATCAAACTGGGATTCCACTGTTCTACTGATTAAATAGACTCCCCTTAGGAAATGTCTTTTTATCTTCAGAGGACATTGTTTTCAGTAGTCACAGAGATAAACTGCTGTGTCCTATCCACACGCACGCACGCACGCACACCTGCACACACACACACACACACACACACACACACACACACACACACACACACACACACACACACACACACACACACACACACACACACAGTTATTTGTCACATACGCCCTTTCATCTCATTGTGAAGACCATAACAGTCTTGCTTTCAGGGAAAAACATGGCTACATATTAACCTTTAATGTATCCATCCATCCATCCATCCATTCTTTCATCCATCCATCCATCCATATGTCAATCTGTCTACGTGCATGTGCACACATGCACACGTACACACACACAACTGTCCATTTTTTCCCACCAGTATATGCAAGCCGGAGGGCGGGAGCTAATCAACCATACGTTAGGCAGACATGGTAAAGCAGCGTGCCTAGGGGTCATCCTGTTACTTCATTATAACTGGTGGAGACCCATACGTTAGGCAGACATGGTGAAGCAGCATGCCTAGGGGTCATCCTGTTACTTCATTATAACTGGTGGAGACCCTGCAACACTTCAAGCCAGAGCTGCAGGCATCTTAATTATTCATTGCAGCGCAATTGAATACACAATGCTGGTGCAAAAAAAAAAGAACGAGGCAATTAAAGGTGCAGTAGTGATTTGATACAGTAATGACTTTGTTAATAACAACACAAGAGACAGGTGCTTGTGTTACCTGTTAGAAAACTATACACAGTTCCTTCCTCCGTGATTCATCGTCTCTGCATGGCTGCTTGGTGGTTGTGGGTAAATAGCAGCTAATGAGGAAAACCGAAGATGCTCACCTTTTATTTTGTCAGCACAATTGAATCAGACTCCTTTCAGGCAGACAATGACCAACTAAATGCCATTCATGACTATGAGTCATTTAAAGTTTGGCTCACTATTTCTGTACTTCCCGATTCATTCTAAATAATTCAACGATTGCAAAAAAAATCCATACTTTTTCATTGTCTGTCGACTCGAGGTTGTTAAGAGTAAAGGGTGGTAGGGTTGGGCCTCATCACCAAGGGCCTGTTTTTTTCTTGAAAAATGTAAGCCTGTAATGGTTTTTTATTTGGCTCATTTGGGTTTGGTTTGGTTTGTGTAGAGTATGTAATGCTGGAGCTCCGCCATGTGGCTACAAGGTGAACTGCAGCCTCTGGTCCCATGCAAGGCTATAGTGGGCTACTTGGTCATTCTCATCAAGTAAATTATCTCTTCATTTGATTGTGTGTTTCGGTACTGAATAGCTGTGGGTATATTATATGAGCACCCATTTTTATAATTTTACATAAATATTGTGTTTTTATATAAATATTGCAAATACAATCTTAAACTACTTGTAATAGCATGATTTAAATGTAGGCCTATTGTTGATTTTGTCACAAAAACATTTCATGTGGGACAACTATAATTGTATGAATAAAGTACATGGTTTGGGTCATACAGCAACAATGGTTTATTTGGACACAGAGGTTCTCAACATCCAGACTGGTGGCGTACATTATATCACAGGATTTTAACCAATCAGACCCCCCAATGAACAGACAGCATCACTGGACAAATGTTTTAAAGAGCGAGAGAGAGAGAGAGAGAGAGAGAGAGAGAGAGAGAGAGATCGGGATTAACAGTATGACAATGCACACAGCAGGCACTCTTGTCATAGTGGCAGACCAACAGCATTATCCATGTCAGCATACATTCCAGAAACAAACAATGAAGAACTGGTCATCTGAACATCACATTAGCAAGAGAGGACACTGCGCCCGGCGTCCTACAACACCGTGCAACAAAGAGGTTCATAATCATCAGTTCTGATGTTGCCACACCCGCCAGCATTACTGCGACGCCTCGGCTTGGAGGCAGGAGGGAGCTAAATCATAATAAGAGTTCACAGATCAAACACAGTACAGGCAATTCACAAGTAAGAGGTCCCTCCTCTCTCAACTATTCTGAGATTTGACTGAACTGAATCAGTGTGTACAGTAGTCTTCATCATGGTTACCCTTCAGCCATTCACCATCATAGCAGTCAGTCATAATCCTTCCTTGTACAGCAATGAGAAAATTACGTTTCCAATGCACTCCTGATACTTGTGTGTGTGTGTGTGTTAAATTAGTTTGTAGTCTAAAAGCACAGAAAAGTAAAAATAAAATAATGAGAATATCATATTTCTACCAAAAGAGACAACTCTGTTTAAGACAAACATATTGCAGTTAAAAATGTAATTATAAAAGTACAATTAAAAAAATGATGTTGTGCACAAAAGGCACTTTAAAATTGTATACTCCTCTTATACAAAGGGTTTATAAATTAACAAAAATGCAAAAACATTCAAAAACAAATAAATGTATGATCATATAGGTGATAAACTGGATCAACTATTGCAAAATTGTGAATGTGATATACAGTCAGCAATATGACACTTTTTGTTTGACTTTTAATTGATTGGATCAGTTTTTCAATTGAATATTATTAGATTAAAGTCAATGCCCAGAGATAGATAAAAGCAATACCACTAGCAGCCAGCAGAGGGTATGATTGCACTGTTTTATGGCTATGTTGTTAGGCGTTGGTCACTGTTCCTACTCTCCTCTGTCCCCAAATACTTCCAGTAGGGATGGATATCCTGTCTATGGCATATAAAAATACATTGAGATGCAAGCAAAGCATTCCAGTTTGAAACCAGGAAAAGAGCAATAGCTATAAAACTGGAATCAGTGTTTGATATTCATGCTATGTCCAGGCTTATTTGAGCAGGTTTAAACTTTCAAATTTGAGGTTTAAATTTTTTTTTTTTCGTTTAGTCGTTCGCGATCTTGACACTGGGCTTTGTCGTTTCCCATTTGTTTCCTTAAAAAGGAAAATATAAGCATTTGTGCATTTTACCAAACCAAGGCACCACATACAGCTATCGTTTCACTTGTCAGACAATACACCGCAAAAACATGCACGTTCTTTGGGATGCTAAATAGCTTCTGGACGTTCGCAGTAAGCAACATTTGTAAATGGCAAGAGATACAGAAGATGTACAGATATTTGAAATATAATTCATATTATTCCCCTAACATGAAAGGGAGTGAGTTACTGCTAGAGCGTGTCTATATCTATCAATACAGACAAGTACAGTCAGCCGGAACAAGCCTAGTATGCTTATAGTAAGAACAACATTACGAGGGGACTTCACAGGCTACAGAGTGGATTTTCCATTCTTTTTTTTAAGTAATATTTTAGATTATTTTAGATTTTAATAGATTTGAAAAATGCCATTTTATTGCATTTGTGTGAAACGTGGGCATGTTTTTCTCAATGATTTTGAGAAAGCAGTAGTGAGCGATGGACATTATGTTTAAACACTGTTCAGCATCATCGGTGTGTCTACAGTAGTTAAGGAAATAAACGTGTACAATACAAAGTGGAAACACTGTCAACAGAATGTGTGGACGGTTCAGGTTTTTGGAAATGATAAAGATCCTATTTTGTGGTTTGACGTTTGACACATTTACAACAATCCCTTGTTGCAAATCCCTGTTCAGCATTGACCTCTACAAGATTACAACACATTATTTACAAATACATGTGCTTTTTTCTCTCACAGATTTCCTCAGTAAACACTTATACATTAGCTTTCCGTAACACATTTCCTTAAACTCAAGCAACATAAAAGAGGTCCAATCACTGTCAGAGGGGACCAGGTCAACTCTCATCATGACAAATCCTCACTGCCACCCAGCGTGAATCTCTATGGTGGTAGTGACAACTACTTCCAGGCGGACCGACGTCGTTTGCCCTAATTAGGTTGGCATATTTATACCAGTACCACAACTGATGACAGACCGCCCCCCCCCACACACACACACGCACACACACACACACACACACACACACACACACTGGCATGTGCTTAATTAGGACGATCAAATATTCACGTGTTAAACATTTGCGTTTGCTACTTTCTTCCTTTTTGGATTGATTCTGGTGGTCTGGGAAGTGGTTTAATAGTTGCTAGGTGAAATAACAATGGGCATTCAAGGACGCCCCCCCCCCCCTCCCCATTTGTACCTGTCGAGCTTTTGGATGGCTTGCAGAGGGGCAAGGCGAGGGCATTAACCGTTCACTAATCATAAAACAGATGAAAGGCATGGATGAAGAAACACGGTTTGAACTGATGTGAATCCATGTTGGAGAACTTCAGCTCATGAATGACTAATGCTACCCTTGCCCTCTGGAAAGAGACGCAAAGCAATGTTAAAGGCATCCTAAACCATGATATATGCCGCCGTTTGGTGTACCCAAATCTGGCACGAAAAAAAACCAAAACAATCATACAATGTTCTTATATTGTTAGTTCGCTAAACATCCAATACCTTATAATACAAACAGAACACAACTTCAAGTATCTTTTTATTTTATATACAGCCTAATGGTGGCCCTCTGCCACTTCAATCTGAATCTTCAAGACAGTTCAGATTTTCCTTTATCCCCTACATCAGGAGTGACTGAAACATCACTGTGATAAACCATATAACACTAATGCCAAAACTGTACACACGTATTGCATTCAATGTATCTCTGAAAAGAGTACATGGCCACAAAATCTTTTTTTTTCTTTCAATAATCGTTTATCTTGAGGTAAAACTGAAATAGCGGTTTGCTTCCGAGGTTTACGTTTGATTGATCCTATACCTGTTTTTAAATTTAAACAACTTTAGTGGAGGGTGTGCGGCGCGCTACGCTATCAATCCTCGCCAGATTCTCCAACTCTCTCATCACCATGGAAACACAGGCTCGCTCAAGGAGCTCTGTGAATTCATTAATCAAGTCACACACACACACACACACACACACCAGGAAACAAGCCGCATCTGCCTGCTTTTTTTTTTTTCACCCTCAACACCCATTTCCACATGCGATCCCACACTTCCACCCCGCCCTCCTCCACCCATCCTCCTCACGCACCAGACCACGCCACCGCTACATGGTGCCGGATTTATCCCCGGCCTCGTTGACATTGGCAGCGGCGGCGGTGGTGGCGGCGGCGGAGGCGGAGGCCTGACTGGGGAACAGCATCTTCTCGGTGGGGGTGACCGCGGGGCTGCCCACCCCCGAGGACCCAGAGCTGCTGGAGCGATGCTGGGTGGGCGGGGGCCGCGCCGGCCGCGCGGGCGGCGGGCGGAGCTGAGTGCTGGCCAGCCGGGCCGAGAGCGCCGGCTTGAAGGTGGTCATCATCTCGGAGGTGGAGCTGCTGCTGCGGCGCATGGCGGCGTCCGGGTCCCGGATCACCATGGTGTGCAGCGGGCTGCCGGGCTCCGAGCCCTTGGCGGGCTCCAGCGTGTCCAGCACCACGTCGGGCGCCTGCTTAGCGGCGTTCTGCCGCTCCAGCTCCCGCAGCTCGTGCAGCGCTGTGTTCATGGTCTTCTCAATGTCCTGGCGGACGGGAGAGACATCGGTCATCGTCAGAGGGAGGAACTAAATCAGCCATGTCCAAATGTCTCATTAGATTTTGACTTTGACTCACTTGAATTATCACTATGTACTGTATGCTGATACTAGGGTTTTTTTTCACTATTCCTGTTTTTCCACTTGAAATTGTGCTATATTTTATACCTTGGCGAGTACATCTGATTATTCCAGGTATCTAAGGATGTTAGCTGTTCGCTAATGGGAAGTTTGCATTTGCGTCGTCTCCGATTACTTCATTTCCAATGACTGATATAAAACAGACATACAGATATACAGATAGATAGCTAGACAGCTAAATAGATGATAGATAGATGACAGAAAAACAGAGACAGATAGATAATAGATGATAGATAGATATAAAGAACAGATAGATAGATATAAATGACAGATGGATAGATAGATAGACAGCCAGACAAGCCAGGCAGCAAAGCCTCTGACCTCTGCCAGGGCCTCTGTCTCCAGGGACTTGTGGTCCCCCAGGCTGCTGTGGCGGGTGTTCCCGGGCGCGGGCCTCAGCGGGTGTCCCTCAGGGTAGGTCTTCCTTTCTGGGCAATTGATGCTGCCCGCGCTGCCGAAGGTCCCCAGGCGCCTCTTCTCGGGGCTCTCTATGCGGCCCTTGTTGAGGGCCACCTTGTGGGGGCTCCCGGGACAGGCGGCTGCCCTGGGCGGGGTGTCCGCCCCCCGGGTGGGACTGTGGGTGTCCGGCCCGCTCCTCTGCCTCGGGAGGGCGGCGCCATCAGAGCGTAACCTCACCCTGCTGCGGAGGACACGTCACGCTGGGTCAATCCCAGACAACAGCAACAACAAAAACAACAACGACAACGACGACAATAGACTTGTCTTTTTCTGTCAGAAACGCACTTGCATGGCGCTAGGAAGCACTGGAATGATGCGCTTGTGTGCTGAAAATAATGCTTTGTTGATTTGTTGTTTCCATGACAACTAGCCACGTTAGCCCCTTATCTCCTAATGCAATGCATCGTAGCAATAGCGATGCATATGCAGACACAAACATTACAGTTTTGTTACAGTAACTGCAACCTACTCTTCTCCAAAATGAAATGTTCGTTGACATCTTGAGTTTCTCACATATAATCACATGTAATCACACACAAGGAAAAAGCAACAGCGACAACAGCAGCACTTTTCTGAAAATGAAGGCGAAACGCTCTGACAAAAGGCGCCGGGCGCTGTGCTGTTTTTGTCTAGGAGGCGTCTGCATGCGGCCACCTATGGTCTCTCTCCTTAGCGGAAACAACTGAGAAAAAGGTGCAGGCGCTATGTGGACACGGGGGCCCTAAGCTTTTAGTGACGGTAGTACTACATCCCGCCTGTAGGGACCTACCTCCCCAGCATCCCTCCAAAGTTGTAGTCCGGCGACTGCTCACAGGGGGAGTGGGCGTCGTTCTTGGAGGAGCTCTTGTCATCCAGCAGGGGTCCGCTGCTGGCCTCGCTGTCGGCCTTCTGGCTCAGGTTGTCGGAGAAAGCGTCATCCCTTGGAAGAGGAAGACACAGACGAACAAAACCAACATCAAACCCACACCGGTACGAATGCATCCAATTATAATCCACTCCTTGATTGTTGATGATGATGTTGAAATGAATGAAAATAATTGGATTTATCCAGAGGACAAAAGTACTCCGTTAAATAGTGAGTAACATCAGCATTTATGTATTGACATTGTCATTAGCATTAGAACTGTTAGAACTCACATTTTTGCTGATGCAACTTTAATGAGTATCCGTCCAGACAGGAAAACACTGTTCAGCATAAACTAAAAGTTGCACTTAAAGTTACTCCACAAATGAGCTGTCAAAACACAAATAATCCTCTCACTGCGAGGGGTTTGTTGCTATGTATTTGAATTGAAGGTACGAAAATGAGACTAACAGCGGTAAACACGCTTTTTTTCCCATACGAATGAATTATTCACAACCCAATATCAATCAACCCTTTGCCAAACTCCAGCACTACAACGTTCAAACATCGTGTGTGCCTCCAACAAGAGACGGTGGTTATAAAGACAGTCCTGAAAACACTAACAACCTACTCCCAAAAAATCTGTCATTGGAGGATCAAAAACAACAAAGGTTTAGCTGGCACACAGGATAAGTTTGCCTTCGGAGCTGTCAGAAATCTTTACTAAACCGAACCAAGTAGTTGTGTTGCCTAAACCGAACCAAGTAGTTTTGTTGCCTAAACCGAACCAAGTAGTAAATAAGAAGTAAGAAGCATACAAATAACACCGGACACAAGCCCCGGTCTCCTGGGTGAAAGCCAGTGTGTTTGACCCATTCCTCCACAACGACCTCCTCTGTCGCTCTTAATACGACGTCGGCTGACTTCCCAAAGCCTTTGTGGCAGAAACTTTTCTCCCGTGTGCGTTCGGCGGTTACGTACAGGTCCTGCACCACGATGTACTGGTGCGGGATGAGGCCGTCCACGCCGTTGTGCCGGCCCTCCCACCAGTCCTCGGAGGCCCGGTGGTACAGCAGCAGCGACGCCCCCTTCTTGAAGGACAGCTCCCGCGGACTGCGGCCCACGTAGTCGAACTTGGCGATGGCCTCGATCTGCTCCGGCTCTGCAGGAGAATAAAAGCGCCGAGGATGAGACGGACAAAAGGCCATCTGCAGACCAAGGCCTTTTAATACCACTTTGGACACAATCTGAACACCGACCTCACGGCCCCACGGCAAGGTAAATGACAGACCTCAACCTGGGATTGATTTATGAGTATACAAACGTGTTGCCAAAGATAAAAGAAATATCTTTTTCACATGAAAACGCATGAACCGTTGACATGTATTGGTTTGAGGTTTATTATTTTTCCTCTCCTGACAGTCGCAAAAAAATCTCGACCAACAAAGGATGAGTTTATACTGCCTTCAAAGCTGCCTAGTCAGAGGCACCTCAGCAGGCAGCAGTTTTTGTAAATATTGGACCGAGACATGGCTTGACGCCTCCCTGCCTCCTGCCTGAATACGTTCACGGCACAGCGGTAGTCTCGATGAAATCAAAAGTCTATGAGGCAGCCACTGGGCAGGCGTATTGTTTATGCGCCATTTCTTCTCTGGTGCAGCATACCACCACCAGCATACCAACAGCGGAAATACATGTACTGATTTGACACATACTGTGTGATAACCATAACGTGTGATCTGGATTAAAAAAAGTTGCTTTATAGTCACGCCGCTACCGTTAAGACGAACATTAACATTACGTTTAAGTGCTTTGCAGTTTCGGGCCTGGGCCCGGTGTGTGTGTCTGCCGGGCCGGCCAGCAGGGGTCAGACAGGGTGAACCCCAATAGAATTTCTTGGATGGTTTAAATAAGCTCTCAGCATAAGTGTCCATGACTAAAACAAAGCCTTGTCAGTTTAATTTAGCGCTGCACTCGACCAAAGAACAGATACTATTGGGAAAAGAGAGAGAGAGAGCTCTACTAATAACGTTTCCCATTGGCTGTGGATGAAAGCAATCCCATCGCCCAAACAATAGTTTCTACTCATTTTTTTTGGTTTCCTCCTCAATAGGACTGTTTTTTATATGTAGAGGGAGGATGGGGGGGGGAAACTAGCCTTTGGTTGAGCCTCTCAAATAAGAGGAAAGTGTCAGCATTCATTAATAACACAAGAAGGAGGCCAGATGGCGCTCTGAGATAGGGTCAGTACTAGTGCCCAGGCGGTACCAGCAGCATACCTCTCTCTCTCTCTCTCTCTCCCTCTCCCTCTCCCTCTCCCTCTCTCTCTCTCTCTCTCTCTCTCTCTCTCTCTCTCTCTCGGCACTTTGTGCCGTGTTGGACATGTTCCTACACCGCCTGCCTCTGAGGAGGAGCTAGGTGATGGGAAAGGGAAAACTGTAGCACCACAAAGGACATTTGATTCTCACAAAACTCATTGACCAATACTGGGGAAAAAATAAAGCTATAGAAGAGACGGACAGACAGATAGAGAGAGAGACAGAGAGACAGAGAGAGAGAAAGGGAAAGCGAGAGCCAAAGGGAAAGACAGCAACAGAGAGAGAGATAATATTTGACACAGCCCTTTTCAATAAATTGAAAAGGGCTGTGCATCTTGTACATGATCAGTTGAAACAACCACCAGGTCAAAGGCACTCCAAGAACAGAGGTCAGTCAACACTGACAGAGCTTTCCAAGCTGTATGACATTTACAATTACAATCATCATGTGAAGTTTAATATGAACAGCAGCATGTACATAGCAGCAGCCTAGCTATTGATCGAAAATACACTTTGGATCTCATTTGAAGTGTATACCCTTATACCCCTTAACTTGTGTGCAGGTGTGCAGAATATGGCCTACATCAGCTTTCCAACACTACTGCCAAGACTCTGTGTTGTACTACTGTGTTGAGAACCCGTCCCGCACAGGGACGGGTTCTCAACAACACGCCTGCTACATGGACTACATGCTAAATAGGGATCAGAGAGGGATCAGACCTTCATCACTGGTGTGCGGCTCGGTCCCGTTGTCGGCCTCGTCGATGGTGCCGGGCTCGCTGTGAGGGCTGTCACTGCAGGAGGAGACCCCACGCGTTAAGATAGGACCGCACCTTTCAGATCGGCCTTGTGATCTGTGAACGCCTTCTTTGAAACTACAAAATACATTTTGTATCACGTCGAGATGCGGTGCTGTGGTCCTGATTAACTCAACTGGTAGGCATTACCGTTTCGGCATTAACGTTGCCAGGGTTACGGGTTTCGATGGGACCACCCATGGGACCACCACCTCACGGTATTGTAAGATGCTTTAGATAAAAGCGTCCACCAAATGGCGTATTTATATATATATATATATATATATATATATATATATATATATATATATATATATATATATATATATATTTGATATAGAGTTTACAGTATTGGCTACATGTAACAGCATCAAACCACTACAGTCTCTCTATATTCCTGCATCATATTTTATTTTAGCACCGGCCATTCGTGTGTAAAACCCCCCAACCCAAAAAGCTACTTTTTAAGCATCTGCTTAAAAAAGAATAAGCCACCACAAAATGAGTTTTTATTATTGCCTTACAGCATCCACACTCCTGTTGCAGACTGTTAATAGTCAGCCTCGGTACACTACAAGCTTCAATGCATTTCCCATTTAGTTTGTCTCCACTCACCAGTACTCCTCCCCCCCGCTCATGCACTTCTCGTAGACCGGACCCTCCAGTTCCCGGTGGCTCGGGAAGATGACCTCATTGTGTACGATGATGGTCTTGATGACCTCGTTGACGTGGACCTGGCAGAGCACGGGGTCCTGGCCGTCGGGGATGGGCATCAGGGTGGGGCCGAAGCAGATAGCCAGATTGTAGGGGTCCATCATGTTCTCGTCGCTGTACTGGGACAGACTGGGGGGGGGATACTTTCTCACTGACTGGGACTTTAAAACCCCACAGATTAAAAAGACTCTTTTAGTGTTTTCATATATGCTGTACAATCGGCTCCCCCTGCATACAGTTGTAATGTACGATTTATTATTTACCAGGCGCCTTTATCCAAAGTGACGATATATATATTTTTTAGATATTTATTGAACATCTGCAGAACCTTGCAGAGGTTCCTTCTTAGCGTTAGTATCTCCATTTGACCGAGTGGGGGTCCCTGCGCGGTCCGCACAGCTAGCAGCCAGAGTAATGTGTGGAATGGAGAAGGCGATTGTGATATAGTCACCCGGGAAACATATCAACGTAGCGCGCGGCACACCCTGTGTGTGTGTGTGTGTGTGTGTCAAGTCGATACACACGGCAGTCTGCTTTAAGAGAGCCACAGACGGGTAATCTGATTGAGGAGGAGTTATGGACGAGCCGCATGTCAACAAGGTGAGGTAACGGAGTTAAAGCCACAGCTGGAAGACATCGAACATGAAGCGGCATAAAGCAGCACCAGCTCAAACGTAAGATGTGAAATCAAGCCCCTTTGTTCTGCAGGGGGAACCCAGTAAAGTGAGAATGAATAGGTTGTCGTAAAACGGAGACAGGTATATTACTTCGCAGACAAATGACCTCCCAGGGCCCGTGAATAATGTTTAAAGCGAGACAGATCTAGTAATACGTAGATGGAGATATACTTTTAGGGGTCTCTTTAACTTGAATGAAGCTATTTCTGAGTGGTCATTTTTCTGGTTATAACAGAGCTTAACACCCTCGGGTCGACATGTTTCATTTTCCATTACATCATATCTGTAGTTTGAATATATTCAATACAGACGTCATCTTCTGTATCGTTCCCCCGTTTTGTATTGTTTATGAGTGTATATTCTTTATGGATGAAGCGCCAACTCACTGGTTGAGGAACGCAAACAGGTATCTCATGACGATCATGATTGTGCGAGGAAGAGTGATGACAATCTGCTGGATGTGATGTGCTCTCTCGGTGCCGGACTCCAGCTCTGGAACACAACAACACAGCCAGAGTCGGTACGGCTCCACACGACCATCTCTGTCCTCTCTGTGTGAACGTGTTACATGTGAAACCTCTCACACCTTTGCACTCTATTAACTCTATTCTCATTCCATCATTCAATACCTTGTGATTCATGCATTTACACTTCAACACGGTGTTATTACCGTCAACTTGGATCTAAATGTCATACGTCTATATCCATCATCTGCAAGATGAATAATTTAGTATAGTGTGCTGCGAAACACACTATCCTGAAATGATCCCTTAATTAAGAAAATCATTTCATTTTCAAAACTGTCAGTTATAGCATTTTCATTTCATCAAACCTAGTTTTTCTAACCCCAAAAATATCTGAAAAATATTTGTCAAGCACTATATGTTACAGAGCAAACTACTAATAGATTGGTAGCCAATCGGCAGCCAGTCTAACTGCATCACCAGCATTTAATCAGCATTGCTGATTAAATGCGACAAGATTAATTTTTTCACGCATGTAGTATCAAGTGAGATTGTCAACAAGCCGCAGTCAAACATGAGCTCGAAATATCCTTGAAATAATGATCACGTCGTTGACAAGCCTATGGAGATGTCAATCAACTGAAGCTACAACAGAGAGGCTAAGTGACGGAGACTGGTTTAGCACAGCTATCCGACACTTTAATAGATGGCCCCCCCTCTCGCCTTTCACCAGTGCGAGCCGAGCACGATGGGAGCTATTGAGAGAGAAAGTGTGAGAGAGAGAGAGAGAGAGAGAGAGAGAGAGAGAGAGAGAGAGAGAGAGAGAGAGAGAGAGAGAGAGAGAGAGACAGAGAGAGAGAGAGAGAGAGACAGAGAGACAGAGAGACAGAGAGAGAGAGAGAGACAGAGAGAGAGAGAGGAGAATGGATTCTGTGGTGTGCTGACTGCACACACAGCGTTCTGATGTGGCGCACACTTTCCTCTTCCAATTGGGTTTCTGTTAAGTAACGGGCACGGGTTCTGGTGGTGTTAAAGATTGTTTCCATGTGCTGCTCTTGCAGGCTTTTGCCTTGGCCCTCCTGCCCCCGAAACAAAGCACACTGCCGAATCTCTAGACGACTGGAGGTGAAGCTCTTTCTGTATGGTAAAACTGAAAGACTTGCATCCTCACTCATATTGTGGAATCCATGGTGTGATTGGTTGGTTGGTTTCTATGGGTACGTTGCCTGAATGACTTACTGATGGTGGAGATGAGGTCCAGGAAGCGCTCCTTTGGAAAGATGGGATTCTCGAGACCCCTGAAGTACAGCTTGAGGACCCCTGCTACCGAGTTGATGTCATGGTCATTCTGGTCGTCAACCAATGGATCTTCGCCTGTTGAGAATAGAGGGGTTCCCTCGGATGTGAACTACATTGAGACCACAGATCACATGAATAAAGCATTGGGTTCACGTGGTGATCAATGTACTGTAATGTAGTGGAGGAGATTTGCGTTCAGTGTTTTTTGGACTGTAGATGTGGAGATGATCCGCCTGAACCCAATGAAAAATGAACGGCGAGCCATCTGGCAGACCGTCAATTCACAGCAGCAGTTCACTCACCTCTCTCAAATGAGTTTTTAATATCATTGACCTCCACCTGTGACCCAGGCACCCGGAAAATGCCTTGCTGTTGCAGTCCTGAAAGCACGACAAGAACAACAACAAAAGACAAACCTTCAGAATCCAGATGATGGAAGCCAGTCATGTCATGCACACCTCAGTGGAAGCGACATTAAAACCCCTCTCAGGACATGTACAGCGCCGAGAGAGAGCGAGAGCGAGAGCAGGAAATGTAATCTAGTTGTGAAGGCAGATGCCTTTTTTCTTTTCCAGGAGAGGGGCCCCTCAGCGTGGCCGGGGCATATGGTTTCAGTTAGAAAGCTCCTAATCAGTTTTCTGGAGTTTCATTAGGTCCAGATCCAGGGGCCCAGGAGCTCCAGGCTAAAAGTACTGGACTACAGACAGATGTTGAAGCGAGACAGCAAGGAGTTGTTGTGGGGGGGGGGGGGGATACATGGTGTACTCTAAACGTAAACGGTCTTGAACAGGACTTTAGAATGGATTCCAGGAACGAAAAGGAAAAAGGATGACCTTGTCACACATTTTAGGGAGCCGAGGAAATTCGCTAAGGGATTCACCGCTGTCTTTTTTTTTTTTTTTTTTTCACGTTGAAGATCATCATTGATGATTTGAGACTTACCATAGAGATTGATGTATCTCACACAGCTCTCAACAACGAGCGGAATAGGTTGTCCTGAATCCTAAAACAGGGAAATCAACAACAAACCAAACACTCAGCACAGTGATTTGGAAATGAAACAATACAACTTTGATCAAAATGTCGATTGGCTGTTTATTTCATAAGGTTTTAACTATCAAACGTTATGTCACGTGGAGGAGGATTTTATCCAAAAGTGACTATTAGTACTATTATTACACATACTGTAACAGTTGGGCCTATTAGCACAAGTGTTCAAGCAATCAGAAGAAAAAGCATTTCGCTGCAATTAATAGGGTGGCTTTTGGGAGTTAGCACTGGGTGCAAAACCGATTCCCTCCCCCATGCATGCGGTACCTGAATGCGGGCACGGGCATTTCTTCTTCCTCTGGGGGGCAGAAAGCAGCAGAAGGGAAAGGAGAAGCAAGAGAGGGGGGGGAGGCAGAGAGTTATCTGGAAGTGAGGAGAAGCTCAGATGACAGAGCCCTCGAGTGGGTTAGCCGAGAGACTTAAGCGCGAGGACTGGCAGCGGCGAAGTGGAGGGATGCTAGGGAGTACTGTGAGCCGCGAGGGGGGGGGGGGATGGAAGCCAGGACCCGGTCACTGTCTCCGCTCTCAGGGTGGAAAAACCCCCCCCACATAAAAGCCGCATAGAGTATAGTGTATAGAGTACAGAGGGGGAGGTGGCGAGTTGAGATCTGGAGGAGAATACACACACACACACACACACAGACAAGAGACAGAGACAGAGACAGAGACGGAGACAGAGAGAGAGCGAGAGAGAGACAGAGAGAGAACAGCCACTGCGTGTGTGTGTGTGTGTGTGTGTGTGTGGAGCCGGGGAGTAAGGAGGAGGCGCGGGATTAGATGTTATATACCGTCACCGAAGGGGGAGTCGGAAGAAATGGGGGAGGGGGGGAGTAAAGAGCAAGAGGGAGGAGGAGGAGGAGGAGGAGGAGGAGGAGGAGGAGGAGGAGGAGGAGGAGGAGGAGGAGGAGGAGGAGGAGGAGGAGGAGGAGGAGAGAGAGAGAGAGAGAGAGAGCGAGAAAGGAGGTTGCAGTTGCCTTCTCCCCCAGCACCGCAGTAGGAAGGGGGGGCAGGGGGGGGGGGGGGGGGGGGGGGGGATGCTCAGTCATGTGACACACCACCGTGACAGGAGTGGGGGGGGGGGGGGTGGCAGGGTACCTGGATGAAGGTCTCCATGTTACCGTTAAACAGCATATGTTTACACAGCGAGCGAGGCCTAGGTTTCCGCATTTTCTGTGGTTTAGGGGGGAGAGTGGGGGGCCTGAAGGGGGGGGGCAACAAAAGAGGGGGTACAAAAAAACAAAAACACACCACCACACTCGGTGAAACAGCGGAGCCCAAAATGGAGGTCCACGTGCAGGTATGTCAAAATTAAGTAAATAACAAAAACTGTCTCGGTTAGAGGAAGTGTGATGTGAAAAGGATAATTGAACATCCTATTTTAAAACCGTTCTGAAAACAAATCCAAGTTGGAAAAACACATGTTATTTGAACCTGCTAAAACTGCCCTCTAAGTGACCCTAGCGTGTGCTAATGTGGTTTCGGTCCCTGATGGCCGGATTCTTTTTGTGTATTTTATGACACAACGCAAGGTTAACGGCCCCCTCATGCCTGTATTGAAATGTAATTTGCAGCAACTCATAAAAATCAATCTATAGCTGGTAGCTTATGTTTGTTTTGCAGCACGAGTTCGAAGGCCGCACTAATTGGAAGCGCTACAACAAATGAGCTGCTGCTGGTTCACGACTCGGAAGACTACAGAAGATGTGGCTTCGGTGTGAATGAGATTAAGGCAATTATTTGTCCTCTGTAGTATTTATTATCTGGAGCGCCGTTTTTTCTTTTCTTCTTTCTTTGTCCAATTTATGTGTGTTCGATAGACATACATAAAAGTCCAAGAACACCGAAACCCACAGGGATGCACATGTGCACGTGCACACACACACATACACATACACATACACACACACACATACACACACACACATACACATACACACACACATACACACACACACACATACACATACACATATACATACACATACACACACACACACACACACACACATAGTCACCCACTGAAACTAATCATCTTCATTAAGTATAATAAAGATGCAGATGAAATTACTCTTGGCATCCCTGGCCGACATTAATTACTTCTGGAAAGACACCATAATTGTAAAATGAAGACAATTAGATGACTTTTGGATTGCATTTTGGTAAAGTGTGTATTTTCGTGGGACTAAATCACACCCATGACCCTATATTTATATCTCATGAATAGTTTATTTTATATGCTTGCTGTGTGTTTATTTGTTGAATTGATTGAGTGGTGCTTGGTGGCAGAGTGATCATAAAATGGTTCGATGAACACATGAATATCCTACCTTGTCGTGCCGCACTCTGCCCGCTCTCCTGTGACAGAAACAGAAACATCAAATCATTTTTTTCTTGCCTTTTCTGCTGTGCACATTTTTTTTCAGAATTTTGCACACATTCTGTGTCCAGTGTGACCAAAAGTGTTCCCCAAAAGACAGCATGTGTCTTCTGGGAACTAGGTTAAGAAGCAGCACTTAAAAGTATTCTCGGGGACAAATCCTATTCAGCTCTTGCCCTAGAAACCTTGGGGGGCCGTGCTGGTCCCCGTGGCTTCAGCCCGCTCCCAGAGAACAGAGAGAGAGAGAGAGAGAGAGAGTGGGGGGGGGGCTGGAGACAGAGAACTGGCTAGGGGAGATGGAGGTGGGGGTGTGTCTGTGTGTGTGTGTGTGTGTGTGTGGCGGGGGGGGGGGGGGGTCATCCAAGACTGGTGACACTGAGCGATGTCTGCGCCGGCTCATTGAGCCTTTTGTCCTGGCGTGAACAAAACACACATGTGTGCAACACACACACACACACACACACACTTTGGAATTTAGGAAAAATAAACACCCTCATACAGAGTCACAGTCGAAGCCATGGGAGCGATAATGTGTTTAGGAGGCCAGGCTTTAGTTTGTATGCGTGTGATAGCAGACATGCGACTAATGTAGCCCTCTCCCTGAGAGTTAATGTAGCCCTCTCACTGAGTGCTTGGATGCCAGTAGTTTATAAAAAGAAGTCATTTAACAGAATGAACTGGAGGACATGCACTGGCACTGAGAGAGAGAGAGAGAGAGGCTCTTTGTGTCTCAGTGACTGGACCACTGGCTGTGTGTGGTGGTGATGGTGGTGGTGGTGGTGGTGATGTCTATGGTGTATGTATGTGTGTGTGTGTGTGTGTGTGGGCAAAGTGGTCACTGTGTACCACAGTGGCATGACAGTATTCCAACACAGATTTTGCTTTAACGTTTTGTTTAGTCTCTGAGCTACTTAACAAAACGTGAATTTGCTTTGCCACGGTAGTATAGTTTTTTAACACCATGAATGAATTCAACGCCAATAACAAAGAGCATCAAAGCAAAATTAACAAAATAAAATACCAATTGGAGAACAGAAAAAAATGTGAGGATACAAGCGGAAACAATGGGTCTTCCATGTTGGCAGACATAACACAACATATTGACTGATGCTCAAGTTGACATTGGGTGGTTATTAATCTATGCAGCAAGATGAGATGTGGGGGGGGGGGGGGGGTGATTTCTTCCATAGCCTTCACCATGAAACTGATTTATGTCCCTCTGTGATACTAACACACAGACATGCATAGACACAAATGCAGGTGCACACACACACACACACACACACACACACACGCGCACACACACACACACACACACACACACACACACACGTACAAACTAATGTGGGTATGGGGTAAAGGGGCTAATGAGCAGGGCTGATGGATCAGATGAATAATTTAAACATGGGAGGTACCTGGAGACCCCATATGGCCTTTTTATACACACTGAGCAGCCCCACACACACCCCAGCCCTGCCAGCTAATATGTCCAGCTGGGTCCGCCATTGACAGGCAATAGAAATAGATTGCGATACGAGCGACTGCCCGCTTGCCAGGAAGGGAAGAGGAAAAAAAAGCACAACGAAAAAAAATCCCCCACTTGGGACTCCCAAGGTAATTAAGAACAAAGCTCAACTCTATTGGTAAATAAAACATTTGTATGTGAACACAGTCCCATGTATGCAGTGGTGGTGCGTGTGCATGTGCGTGTGCAAGTGCATGTGTGTGTGCGTGTGTGTGTGTGTGTGTGTGTGTGGTGCTGCTTGGCACCAGCTGTATGCGTCTGAGAGGCTGTTCTATTAGGTACACCCTCGGTGCTCCGGGCAGATGCTGGTGCGGACCTGGCCCCGGCCCCGGCTGACTGATTGGGCGTGAACTGTTCACGGCTGAAGTGACAAGGGTCCCTCTGGGAAGCTGGGGGAGGCGGATGTGTGTGCATGTGTGTGTGTGTGTGTGTGTGTGTGTGAGTGAGAGTGTGTGTGTGTGTATGGGAGGGAGGGTGGTCGCTGATTTTTAAAAACATTGTATAGGCTCTAAAATGGAATCAGGCTCATCCAAGCCCCTCCTTTGCGGCTACATCATAACAGAGAAAAGGGCAGCTATTTCTTCCTCTAACCGGCAGGATGTCAACAAAGAAGGGGTTGGGGTGTGTGTGTGTGTGTGTGTGGGGGGGGGGGGGGGGTTGTTGACATCGACTGGTAGACAGGTTCGGACATCTGGACATTTTTTTCCCTTTTTCCAACACCCAGAGGGTTAAAAAAACACACATAACACACAAGTCCATGTGGACCTCCTCGGTTGCTTCTGCTCATTAGATAAGAGTTGTGCACTCCCTGACGGCGAGCGGTTTATAGACATCCTGGTGGTGGCCAATCACAGGGTCATAATAAGGAAGCTCCATCCCCAGGTGAGGTGCCTGGGGATGAAGTAAGCAATCACTCCATGACAGCTTCCTAACAGATGAGCATATGATCACACCCACTGCCGTCCCAACTGCAGCGGGCGAAGGAATCTCACTGAAGGTCTCTGAGCATCAACCTTCCTGTGTGTTACCCATGTGTTACGCGAGTGTTACTGTGCTGTGCTGGTGAGGCGCAGATTGCCCAGTCAGCTCTCTTCAGACGGAGGAGGAATCTCTCTATGTGTCTGTCTCTCTCTCTCTCTCCTGCTTTATCAGTTGATATAATAATACTCTGGTCTATATGGTGCTACACCCATGTGATGCAATCACAATGTGGCTGAGGGCAGATAGCGTGTAGGTAGAGAGTGAGCGAGAGCGCACACATGAGAGAGAGAGAGAGAGAGAGAGAGAGAGAGAGAGAGAGAGAGAGAGAGAGAGAGAGAGAGAGAGAGACAGAGAGAGAGAGAGACAGAGAGACAGAGAGACAGAGACAGAGAGAGAGTGCAAGAGAGATCAAGAGAGAGAGAGAGAGACCTCACCTTCACCCAGGGTCTGCTTCAGTAAGTCATGTTTGGCCTGCAGTTTAATGATGAGGTTGCTGCCGTTGAGGAACTCTTTAAATTTCTGCCAAGAAGAAATAAAAACCATTGCTGTGTGAAGAGCAGAAAGAGCAATTTAACTGTAATCCGAGGCGATAAAGAACGAAAAAAGGATTAGTTCAATTCCATTAGTTATTTATGAAATCCACGCATCGGGGGTATCGATTAGCACGGGACAGAATAGGTTTAATTGGTTCGGCAGACTTGATGGACAGATCCAAAACGGGAAGAGCTGAACTCACTGTGAAGTAGAAGACCTCCGTCTCCTGCTGGTTAGCCCTCCTCTTGGCCACGTTCATCTTGCTCATGTAAGACTCTGAGGCCACCGACTTAATGGACTCAGTGGAGCGGCTGTGCTGGAAGGCATCCGATACATCAAAGTCCTCCACCGTCAGCATGTCCTGCAGCGTCTGCATGGTGGCGTCCAGCGTCTTCCTCACCTGCCGTTCACACCCGGGGGAGAATGCAGCAGCAACAGCCCAGTGAGGGGATGGATGCATGGATGGATGCATGGATGGATGGATAGATGGATGCATGGATGCATTAATGGATGCATGGATGGATGGATGGATGTCGTATGAAGCAGGGGTTTATTAACTGTCGTCTTAGAGGTGTTATCCACCAAGGGGTTTCATTTCAGAGTCAGAGAGGGGAAAGGGGAAGCACGGCGGGAAGGACATAGCCAATGACATTGTCAGGGGCGAGGACTGGGTGACTGATTCACCCACCAGGTCCATTTAAAACGAAAGAAAAAAAAAAAACGAGACACTAAAAACAAATGTCCTTGGATCGTGCGAGGTCCACCCGCAGGTCAGAACACGCCTCAAACCAAGATGTGTAAATAAAACGTGTCAACGCGCTACGCCGAGTTATAAAAAAGGCATTAAAGACGTCCAATCGTTTGTTTGCGATTGGTAAAGTCGATTAGCAGTCAAGCCCAAGGCTACCCAGGGACAGTATCCAGAGGCAAGTCTGTAATACCCTGGTGGTTACCCTCACCTCCATTAGCACCTCAACCAAACAGTAGAGTCACAGATGTAATGTATTTAGAGAAGACGCTAGATCAGTGCTACCACACCGGGCTCAATATAGCAGTCCCACCTCCTGTGAAGCGAAGGTCACCGCAGTATTACTGCAAAGGAGACCGACCAGATGGTATATGGTCACCTTTCTAGGCTAAGGCCGGACTGTCAATCACAGGGTGGGCGGAGGAGCAGCAGAATAAGGTGGCGGTAGGGGGGGTTGGTGGTGGTGGTGGCGGCGGTGGTGGCGGTGGAAGTCAAGGTTGTGAGCGTGAAAGTGTTTACCTCTTCATTCTCGATCTTGAGCGTGGCCAGACGGGACTGCAGCTGGTGGTAGCGCATCAGGAGCTCCGTTTGGACGGGTTGCTGAGCACTGACCTGGCACACCTGGACCAGGAGGGGGTGGTAGAAACACACTTAGTACGGCTCAGACACAAGAACACACACACACACACACAAAAAAAAAGGCGTGAAGAGCAGAAATTCACACTAATATACCAAAGGGGCGGTAATAAAAAGCGCTTAATGATCCACACATTTTTTATTTTGCAAAACGCTGACCTCATCCCCCATGTGGGGCAGGTATTCGAAGCGCATGGGCGGGCAGAAGACTTGGTTGTGCATGTCCATGATCTTGTGCTTGTCGCTGCGGGAGTCCAGGTTGTCCACGGCGTTCTCGATGACGTCGAGGCCCTCGTGGCGCGACGTCTCCAGGGTGTACTCGGCGGACAGGTAGGTCCTGAAGGTCCGGGCCAAGCTGGCGTGGTAGCCCAGATCGCAGCACTAGGAAAGACATCACAAATGTAATGTGTAATGCATCGTATGAATCGTAAATAGGAAAAATGTTGCATGTAACCGCGGCGATACTCGATACCGTGCCAACGGAATCAAGAAAAAAAAGTCAACGAGAAACGGAAAGACGATGAGACGATTAGGATGACGATCACATGTTTGAATCAATCTATGATCTCCATCTCCTTTGCATCTCCTTTCCTTCCTCCGCTGCAACATTTGCAAAAGGTTGCACTCCTTGGGCAACGTCGTACCGCTTATCCCTTTGAAAAGCTATTCCAGTACACAAACATTCACATATTTTCCGCTTAAATCATGTAAGACCTCATTCGGTGGGGCTCTGAATCCCAAATTAACTCTTGCTGCAGGTTAGCGCCCTGAGACGGTAATGGAGTTGACCGCATTACACGAGCAGGCACAGCAGGACAGAGCGGATAATTACACTACCTTGTCATACCGAGCCGCATAAACTAAACTCATTAGCCAAGGGATGGGGGGGGGGGGGGGGCGGGGGGGCGAGGGGGGGGGGGCAGCGGGGGCTTGAGGCTGACAGCTCAGTGAGTCGCTAAAGGCTCTTTAGTACGAAGGAAGTCTGCTTCTCAAGCCCTGATCCTTCATCCCGTAGCGATAAAGTGGACCATTGGGAAGGGGCTGTGGAAAGTGTTTTACCAGGCGAACCAACAAAGATGGATCCCACTGCACTTCTGCAGGAAAGCCCTTGCGAAATCGCTTTGTTATGAAGATGATTTATGAAAAAGGCACCAAACAAACAAACACACACACACACACACGCATAAAATGGGCATTGTTGAGAATTGAAAGAAACTTGGAATGAGAGAGAGAGAGAGAGAGAGAGAGAGAGAGAGAGAGAGAGAGACCTTATAATTCATTAGCAACACTTTTTGCCAATTTTTTTTGCCTAACAAGGGGGGGTTGAGTTTGTTAGTTTTTTTGACTAACAAACTCAATCCCCTCATCATTTATCGTTGTACGTTAATGAAGATTAGACAAAGCCACTCCTCACAGCTCATGCATGTCTCAAAACCTGGATTGATGGACTTGCTGCCTGGATTGATTGAATTGACTTGTTATTTCCAATATTCATCATCATGTTAATGAAGTACAGGAACACTGTGTACACACGCGCACACACATGCACACATGCATACGCGCAGGCCCGATCCAACTCCCATATTGGCGTGACTTACACTCGCCGTGGTTTTACCCTAGCAGGACGTGACAAACAGAGCCCTATCATTCTGCTGCTATCCTGTGGGGCAGAGCAGCCAGTCATCCTCACAATCCAATACCCTGCAGCTCAGCGGGATTTAGGATGACATCGCCCCTTCTCTTGCCAGACAGTAGAGCCAGAAGCCCCATCAAAGTCACCCAGCAAAGGGATTGGGAGATCCATGAATCAGGATGTCTGTATGCAGCTCCCTGCAGCCGATTGCCCGGCTCTCTCTCTCGCTCTCTCTCTCCCTCTCCCTCTCCCTCTCTCTCTCTCTCTCTCTCTCTCTCTCTCTCTCTCTCTCTCTCTCTCTATCTCTCTCTCTCTATCTCTCTCTCTCTCCCTCCCTCCCCCGCTCTCCCCTCTCACTCGCACTTCTCTCTTTCTCCCTCGCTCTCCTCTCTCTCTCTCTCTCTCTCTCTCTCCCTTGCTCTTCTCTCTCTTGCCCTTCTCTCTGTCTCTCGCTCTCTTTCTGCAGTTTATTTACGGCCAGTTCTCAGACTATGAGAGGTGATTCTCCAGGGAGCATTTCCAGGGCTTTAGCTCTGTCCTCTGTTTAGCCATGTTACAGTAAGCGGTATACTGTTGACACCCATTCATTTGTGGAAAAGATCTCAGAAGTGATTAAAACAACGTTGCGTCATGATCTCAAAATACACATTATTTGATCCACAAATATCTGATTGCTTAATATGCAATAATACACCTTTAGCAAAACAGTTTAAATATAAATAGCTGCCAAAGTTGACCTTGTGGGTCTCCATCTTAATAACAATCATGATCATTTATATTGAAAATTAAGATTGAAAAATGTGTACCTTGAATGCCTTGAATATATTTCAATGCTTTTGGCCGAAGTCAACACCTTTCATACAAAAACACTCAAAGTGTTACAGAGAATATGAAAAAGCCTCCGGCAAATTGAGTCAAGTGTCATTTCATTGAAGACAGTGATGCACTCAGCCTCATTCAGCCCCGCTGTTTCAAGCTGCTGACATTCTGGTTTGGTCCGTTATTGACGTCACTGAGGATGAATTGTAAACAAGGGGAATCGCCCCCACGATACTGTGTTCAATGTGACACATTTCCTCCGGTCACGGATCTGACCGTGACATTCGCCGCGTTGAACGAAGAGAACAGGAATGCATAAATCATGTTCATGTAAGTTTACAACATAGAAGACCATTTAAAGGAACCCAAGGCCACCCATCGACACGGTATGAATACGTTCTGTTTGGGAGAAAAAACTAAACACACCACCGGTGGTGAAATGTTTCGTTTTTTGTTCAACGCAGCAAATGTCACGGTCAGACCCGTGACCGGAGGAAAGGCGTAACATTGAACACAGTATCACCACTTGTGGTGTTTGAATAGACCTGGTTGCCTGGATATAAAGTCACAGGCATTACCTGTATGAAAGCACAGGAGTGATGGGTGGGAAATCTGAAATCAGTGATCTCTATGAAACCACAGGACTGATCTGTATGAGATCTGAAGTCACAGGAGTGAACTGTATGAAGTCACAGAAGTGAAATGTATGAAGTTAATTTGAGTGGAGGTAAAGTGAGACAAACAGAGCAGCTTATAAACAAACAGCTAGGAGGCAGAACAGATGGTGTCACTCTGTAATGCCAACATCAGAGACCCCAGCCGAGAGACATAAAACAAACACATGTGCCGGTGGCATACTTACATCTATCATATCCGAGACATCGTGGATATAATATTTTGCAACCACGGCATTCGTCGCTGCCAGGTTCAACAAATAGTCATTGCGTGCCTTGGTGCATTTCAGCTTATTCTCAGAGTACTTGGCCTGCCTCTGCAGAAGAGGAGGAGAGACAAAGAGGAGACGGACAGGAAAACCATCAGTGTTGGAAGAGAAAGAGAGCTGTGAGAGATTGATAATTAATAGAAAGAGAGCTGTGAGAGGTTGATGATTAAGAGTAAGAGCTGTGAGGATGATGATTAAGAGAAAGAAAGATGTGAGAGGTTGATGATTAAGAGAAAGAAAGATGTGAGAGGTTGATGATTAAGATAAATTGAACTGTGAGAGGTTGATGGTTAAGAGAAATAGAGCTGTGAGAGGTTGATGGTTAAGAGAAAGAGAGCTGTGAGAGGTTGATGATTAAAAGTGACAGGCTGATTTAGCAGTTAGTC